>QXEO01000747.1:0-226143 GCA_007115705.1 Dactylis glomerata | reverse complement strand
AGTTGGACGAGAAAGCCGGGGTGTTCCGGTTGACTCGCCCAACTGGGACATGTCGGAGCAGCTGCTGGCTCTGCAGTCCCGGAAAAACGCCATGAGCTCTACACCGAAGAACTCTTATATGGCGCCCAGGAGGCATTCCTCTGCCCTCTGGCCAGGACAAAGGACTCCCACTGATCCCGTCGACCTCGGCAACGATCTGCAGCTGGCCAAGGTTCGCCTCCGGGAAGTGGCGAGATTCCGGCGTGAGGGTTGGAGCTGACGAAGCTCTCAGCTACTTCTTGTCCTGGTATGAAAAGGCTGACTTGGAGACTTTGCGCACTGTGCGCGAAGGATCCATCTGGACCACGGATCCGGAACACATCCGGCGCCGACGGGAGCTGGCCCACAGCTATGTGGACTATGCCGACACCGACGCCTTCGTTCGGGATATCCGTGAGCCGGAGAAGAAGGACGATGCCGGGACATCCGCCGCTGCTGAGGGCTCCGACTCCAGCCAGGATGAAGATGAAGCTGAAGAGGCCGACACTGATGTCCCGGAACAGGCATCTGCCCCGGCGGAGGTGATGGCTCCATTCCATCTGCTGGTCCGGCACTCCTGAAGCCGACATCTCCACCGCCACTGCTCCACCAGCCGGCGCCTCTGCTTCTGCCCCTGGTCCTTGACTTTGCAGCATAAAAACTTTAAGTTTTATCAGATCCCCGGTATGCCGGGTGCAGATGTAATATACACGCTTAATTTCCTTTGGTTTGCTACCTGAACAAGTTTTATCCTGGTTTGCTTGTTACTAATGCCGGATCATCTTTTGGCTAAGTCACCGAGTTGTTTTCCTGTTTCCTCAATTTCACAACCTTGGCTACTTGTCTACCTCAATTGGCTTTTCGACGTATGAGTCTCAAGGTTGCTTCCTTGAACATACAGTACTTTAACTTTGAGAGTTAGACTTCAAATCATCCGACACTTTAAATTTTAACTTTAGCTTTGTATTTCCTTAGCCGTTTTCCATATGTAGACAATCTCCGGCATCTACTCTTGCTAGCCATGAAGCCGGGTTTCGGACAGCAGCTGAGTCGAAGAGTGGCCTTTGGTGCCGACACATTACTAGGCCGACATAGGAAACATTCAAATAAAGCCAGCCGGCGTATAATAAAGAACTGTAAATAAACAACAAATATACTTCGGAGCTAGTTACCCGGCTTCCTCGGGATGCCGGCATTTCATTCATTAGTCTTGTGCCGGCACAACACGCCGGCATACAAAGGAAAATATGGAAATACATACATTGTGTTGCTCAGGAGTAAAAGGGGCGCAGTAGAGCTATGTTCCATGGCCTCTTGGTTTCTTCTCCGGACCTGTCCGCCTTATTCTTCTTGGGGTCCTGCGCATCTATAAGATAATAGGCATCATTGTGCAGAGCTCTGCTCACAATGAATGGCCCCTCCCATGGAGGAGTTAACTTATGCCGGCCTTCTGTTCCTTGCTTTAGCCGGAGTACTAGATCTCCCTCTTGAAATCTCCTTGGATTTACCTTCTGCGCATGATAGCGTCTGAGGTTCTGCTGATACACTGCTGTTCTTGACAGAGTTATTTCCCTTGCTTCCTCTAGCAGATCAACATCATTTTCTCTGGCTTCTTTAGCCTCTTCCTCAGTATATAGCACTATTCTTGGTGCATCATGTATTACATCTGTTGGAAGCACAGCTTCTGCTCCATACACCAGGAAAATGGTGTGTAGCCTGTTGATCTATTCGGAGTTGTTCTTAAACTCCACAGCACTGCTGGCAGCTCATCTAGCCAACATCCCGGAGTTTTCTCCAGGGGCTCTATCAGCCGGGGTTTTATGCCGGATAATACTAGCCCATTCGATCTCTCTACTTGGCCATTGGCACAAGGGTGGGCAACCGACGCAACGTCCAGCCGGATTCCCACTTCCTCACAAAATCTGGCAAATGGCCCTTGGGCAAAGTTTGACCCATTGTCAGTGATGATGCTATGAGGAACACCATATCTCAAGATTATATCCTTTAAGAATTTCACTGCTGTGTGACCATCACACTTGCTTATGGGCTTCACTTCAATCCACTTGGTGAACTTGTCCACCATGACCAGGATATGGGTCATCTTCCCTCTGGTCGGCTTAAAAGCCCCGACCATATCCAGGCCCCAAACAGCAAAGGGCCAGGTTATTGGGATAGTTTTCAGGGCAGATGCCGGCTGATGAATCTGGTGGGCATATCTTTGACACCCATTACATTTCCGGACCAAGTTTTCTGCCTCTTGCAGTGCCGTTGGCCAATAGAAGCCATGCCGGAATACCTTTGCCACCAATGCCCTGGACGAAGCATGGTGACCACACTCCCCCTGGTGAATTTCCCGGAGCATCTCCAGACCCTCCGCAGATTCGACACATCTCTGCAATACTCCGGTGGTACTTCTCTTGTATATTTCTTTGTTGATGATGGTATACGCTTTGGATCTCCTTATAACCCGGCGGGCCTCGGTTTCATCGGCCGGCACTTGACCACACACCATGAAGTTCATGATAGGACGTGCCCATGAGGGCACTTCCCTGACAGTGAACACTGCCTGATCTATTTCCATCATTTCGACCGACACATAATCGATCTCCATGGGCTGCGAAGTCCCCGAGACTGAAGAATCAGTCCCCGGGTATGCCGGAGCAGTCCCCGGGTATACCGGCACAACCTCTTGGCACATTTTACCCTTGCCTTTAGTTTTGCTCCGGAATACTGTACTAACAGCATATGCCGGCCCAGTCCCCGGGACTGAGGAAACAGTCCCCGGGTTATCCGTCCTGGCTCCGGCATCTATCTCCATTGGAACTGCTTCGTCTGGACCTGGCGGGACATAAATGGAGGATGACTCCGGCGAGGGTTTGATCGATGGCTTCCTCAGATGCTCCAGCGAAATGCCGGGCGGGATTGAATCTCGGGAAGACCCCAGCTTGGATAATGCATCGGCTGCATCGTTCTGAGCCCGGAGAACGTGCCGGAACTCACAACCTTCAAAGTAACCACTTAACTACTGCACCAAGAAACGGTATGATGCCATGTTAGCATCATGCGCGTCCCATATGCCGGAACACTGCTGAATCACTAAGTCAGAATCACCGAAGCACATAATCCGGCGAATTCCTATGTCCTTAGACACTTTCAGGCCATGCACAAGTGCCTCATATTCCGCCACATTATTTGATGCTGCAAAGTGAATCTGCAGGACGTATCTCAGCTGGTCATTCTTTGGTGAACTGAGAACTATGCCGGCACCCAAGCCATGGATTGTCTTGGACCCATCGAAATGCATCCTCTAATAATTTGCATCTGGCAATGGTGGCTCATACTGTATCTCGGCCCAGTCAATAAAGAAATCAGCCAAGACCTGGGACTTGATTGTATCCCTCTTATCGTACTGCGGTGTATATGGTGAAAGCTCTATTGCCCACTTTGCTATCCGGCCGCTGGCATCTTTGTTGCTTATAATTTCCGAGATAGGGGCCTCGGCCACTACCCGGATTGGATGCTCTTGGAAGTAATGCTTGAGCTTCTTGGCCACCATATAGACACCATAGGTCATCTTCTGATAGTGGGGGTAGTTTTGCTTTGAGGTGGAAAGGACTTCACTCAGATAATATACCGGCCGCTGCACGGTTTTGCCTCCTTCCTCTCGCTCTACTACCACCACAGCACTGACAACTCGGTTGGTTGCCGCTATATAGAGCAACATTGGCTCCCGGGGCATCGGAGACGCTAATACCGGCGCTGTTGACAACAGCTGTTTCAATTCCTTGAAAGCTGCATCTGCTTGCGTTGTCCAGACAAATGTGTCGGACTTTTTCATCAACTGATATAACGGCAGAGCTTTCTCTCCCAGCCGGCTTATGAAGCGGCTCAGGGATGCGAGGCACCCAGTGAACTTCTGTACTTCCCTCAAATCTGTCGGCGGCTTCATCCTTTCTATGGCACGAATTTTGCCTGGATTCACCTCAATACCCCGGCTGGAAACAAGGAAACCGAGCAACTTGCCCGCCGGCACACCAAAGGTGCACTTAGCCGGATTCAACTTCATCCGGAATCTCCTCAGGTTCCCAAAGGTTTCCCGGAGATCATCTATGAGAGTCTTGCTCTCCTTGGTTTTTATGACGATATCATCGACATATACCTGCACATTTTTATCTATCTGATCGTGCAAACCCTTTTGCATACACCTTTGGTACGTTGCGCCGGCATTTCTTAAACCGAACGGCATAGTGAGATAGCAATAAGCCCCGTACGGGGTAATAAAGGATGTCTTTATTTGATCCGGCTCATACAAGGGGATCTGGTGGAAACCAGAATAGGCATCTACAAATGATAACAGTTCACATCCGGCTGTGGAATCAATCACTTGATCGATCCGAGGGAGCGGGAATGGATCTTTAGGACATGCCTTATTCAAGTTGGTGTAATCAACACACATCCGCCATACTTTCACTATGGCGGGCTCATCTTTCTTCTTTTCCACCAAAACCGGATTAGACACCCAATCCGGATGAAGTACTTCCTTGATAAAGTCAGAGGCTAAGAGCCTGGCCACTTCCTCCCATATGGCTTTCCTTCTATCGCCGGCATTCCGCCGGAGCGGCTGCTTCACTGGCTTAGCATCGGGTCTCACGTGCAATGCGTGCTCAGCCAGCTCCCTCGGCACACCTTGCAGGTCCGAAGTAGACCATGCAAAGATATCCCGATTCACACGGAGGAAGCTGATGAGCTCGCTTTCCTATTTGGGATCCAGACTTGCCCCGACGAGGGCGTGGCGCTCCGGGAAAGCTTCATCCAGAGGCACCTTTTTGACTTCCTTACTCACTTGAAAAGAAACGCTGCCACCGGGATTCGTCATGCCCGGCATAGATTTGCCGGCCACGACCGTCTCAGCAATCTCCACTGCTCGCTTGAGCCTCTTCCTCTCCTCTGCAATGATCAGAGTCTCGGCCAGATTGGACCCGGCGGTGGCACATGCCATCGAACGCTTGTAATCACCAATGATGGTGATCACTCCTTTGGGTCCCGGCATCTTCATCTTCAGATACGCCACATGCGTAGAGGCCATGAATTTTGCCAGTGCCGGCCTACCCAGCAAAGCATGGTAGGGGCTCTCCAGATCAACCACCTCGAACATGAGGTTTTCCACCCTGCAGTTATCCCGGCTGCCAAACATGACATCCATCCGGATCTTGCCCATCGGCGCACACGAAAGTCCCGGCACAATGCCGTGGAACGTGGTCTTGCTCGGTTCCAGCATATTTTCCTTGATTCCCAGCTTCTCCATCGTATCCCGATACATGATGTTGATGCTGCTTCCATTATCAATGAGGACCTTGCTGAATCTCACGTTATTAGCCGGCCCGACGAATGTCGGATCCATCACGAGAGCATATCCGCCGGGATTTGGCATGATCCGGGGATGATCTGCCCTGTCCCAACCAACAGCCTGGTCAGACCAGTACATCAGCTTTGGCACAGCCGACATAACGGCATTCACCTCCAGACACCGCCGGTACAAACTCTGCTTGTCTGTTCTCTCGGTCTCAAAGACCATATAGCTCTGATCATACTCCTTGTACTCATTCCGGCCCGCTCCTGGGCCTCCGGCGTTATATTCCGGATTATAGCTCTGGTCAACTTGATTTACGCCGGCATTTCCGGCGTTGCTCTGATTCCCGGGATTAACTGGCCTAGGTGGGACTGCAATCGTATTGGCACCTGTCAACGGCGATGGAGCTGCCGGGACAGAGGGTCTAGCCGGTCCCCAGGGACCTGCACGACCTGCTAATATGTCGTCCAGCCACGAACAGTTCCTTGTCAAATGGTTTGCCGGCTTACCCGGCTGGAATGTGTGAAACACACAAGGTTTGTCCATGGCCAAACCTACTGTATACTTTGGATATTGCTTCTTCTGGCCGGCACTTCCGCCGGCATTCTTGTTGGTCCAGACATTCTTCTTCTGGAACGGCTGTGCTTGCTGCTGCGGCTGCTGCTGAGGCTGCTGATAGTCCTCATATCTCGGACGCTGGCTACTGCCGGCGCCTCCTTGCTCTTCCTCCACAGCTACAACTTGTGCTGCCCCATACCGGTGATCCGGCCTTTCATCTCTTCTCTTGTTCCGGTTATCAGAGCGATAGTATTGCCCTGGTCTCCCGGCATTGCTGGTGTTCCCCTGGGTTTGCCCCTGTCCTTGTGAATCGAGACTGGGCTGCATGGGATCTCCCAGAGCATAACTATCAGCAATCTTGATTGTTTCGGCCAGCGTGGCCGGCATTTGCCTCTGAAGCTTTTGCCACAGCATGGTGCCATGCCGGCACCCATGAGCGAACCACATGATGGCCTGCTGCTCATTGATTCCTTCGCAGGAATTGCGCAACGTGCACCACCTGGTCAGATAGTCACGGTCAGTCTCATTCACTCCTTGCCGGCAGTTAGCCAGCTGCTGCGGACGGTTGGGTCTCTTGTATGTACTGGTAAAGTTCGACACAAACTGCTCTTCGAAATCAATCCAGCCGTTGATACTCCCGGCCAGCAAATTATTCAGCCATATCCTGGCTGGACCTTCTAACATCTGCGGCACATATCGTACCGCCCATCTGAGGTTTCCTCCGGCGATGTTCACCGCTGTGGAGTAATCCTCCAACCAATCTTCCGGCTTTGTACTGCCATTATATGTCCTCGCGCCACGCGCGAGCTGGAAGAAGTAAGGCACCGGCTCCCCCATAATCCGGGGTCCGAAACACATAGGGCCCGGAGCTCCTTGTCTCTCCACCAACTCTGATTGGTGGATCTTGTCCAGCTTGAAACGTGCATCATTGGCTTCCAAGGACCGAGGTCCAAGCCGGGATGCTATTGGGCCTGCGATCATCTGCTGCTGCTGCTCCGGCTGGCACTGATCAGCTTGCTGACCGGGCTGATCTTGCTGCTGATATCCCGCCCTGGCTAGGGCGGAATTCCCATCATCTTCCCGATATCTCGGCTGAGCTGCACCCTTCTGCTGCGCTGCACCTCCGGCGCCCTGTTGCTGACGCCGGGCTACACTGTTACTCCGGCCACCACCGGCCGCGCCTGCTTCATGCCCGGCCGGCACACTCTGGCCGGGCTTCTTGCTGCCGACATACTTGTCAGCTTGGCCGACATTCTTCTGCACCATCGCCTGCTTTCCGGCGACAGCCGGATCGTACACCTGGATCTGCTTGTCCCGGCGGCCAGAGGTCACACTTCCGGCACGCCGGGCGCTGGGATGCGGGGACGAGGCTTGGCCCCTCGACCTCGCGCCGGCACCTCCCACCGACACAATGTACTGAGACGCCCCGGCACCCGGGTTTGCCTTCTTAAAGGCCTCCTGCTGCTTTGTAGCTTCAGACAAAAGTTGGTTAAGCCGGGCTTGCTGCTCACGCAGTGCTTCGCCGGATAAACAAGATAAATCCTTAGCTACCTCGGCCGCCGCTCTAAGGTTCTTTACTGGCGAACTATAGACTACCTTAGGCACAGTACTAGTTGCGGTATGACTCTTATCTCTAGCATCTTTTCCTATCTCAGCATTAAGATTTCTGCCTCTAGTTCTAACCTCTTCTATCCGGCTAGGCCGGATTACTAAAGGAGTAAACCCATGGGCTGCCTCATACTCACGGAGTTGCCGGTTAAACCGTTCGCGCTCCTGGTTCATGGCCAGGGCCTCGTCGACGAGGGCCTGACGAGATCCCCCCAGGACCTCCCTTGTCTGCTCCGGATCAACGCCGGATCGCACCGGCTCGAGAAGCCGCTCGATGATGGGAAGAAGAACCTCGCCCCTAGCCGGCACACCGGAAGTGCCGGCCAGGTTCTCCGCACGCTCCAACGGAGGACGCGCCGACCTCTTGACCTTCGGCGGCTCCGGAGGAGAAGCTCCGGCCGCTGCTGTTTTGCCGGCATCTTCCACCGGCGGCACGGATGTGCCGGCCATCATCACCTCAGCCGGCTCTACTGAGCGAGCGCTACGCCCAGCGTGAGCCAGCCGATGTGACGGAGGATCCGACGCCACCAGCACCTCCTTCCTGCAAATTCTCTCAGTCCCCACGTACACCTCGTGGGAACCGAAAGACATAATCCGGCCATCCCTGGGGAACGGCTGGCCACCGAGACAACCGGCGTTGTCACTGACGAAACTGAGCGAGCCTAGCCTCTGGACGAGGCCAGAGACCACGCGCACTCCCGAAGCTGCTATCACAGACCCCGTCCGAATGAACACTCCGCCCAGCATATCGATCTGCCCCACGGTGGGCGCCAAATATCGTCGTGGTGAAACAACATATGCCATAGGATGGCTTAAATGGGGGCCGAACTAGATGCTGGAGGATTCGGGAGAGGGGAACGGGCTAAAGAGCACGACAGAAAGGAACACAGATCTACCCAGGTTCGGGGCTCTCGTAAGGAGATAACACCCCTACTCCTGCTCTACTGATTGTATATTTGGGTCGATGTAGTACACAACAATGGTGCTTCCAAGCTCTCTGCTAGAGAAGGAAGATGAACTGCTAAGTGTAGGAACACAGAGTGACCAACCCTTTACTAGGGCTCCCTATGCCACCTTATATAGTGGTAGCCAGGGTTACAACGGTCATAAGAGACCACAAGACACGGGCTACACTCCAAATAGGACTTGCTGACGAAGGCACCGACCCTTGACTTCCTCCCTGATTGCTCTCGATGGGACTTCATATCCCTGTACCTTGTACCTCTTGAACTGTGGCCTTACCTCTGTGCGGTGAGCTCGTACTTGTGCACAGTGAGGGTAGGTAACCTCCACTGTGCACCCTGCCATCTTACTCTGCTACCATGCTTGGATGTTTTCTTCCTTGATTGTAGGGATGTGACACCTTGGTTGACTTAAGTATCCCGGATATGACCGTTGGCCATACCCAGGACATATATGCCGGACCAACGACCTACGAGGGTCGGGTAATCTGGCCTCCCCTGCTCCTGCACAACACACCAAATGGTTAGGCCGGCATATCTAAGTATGCCAGCACACATATACCAGTATTCCGACTATACCGGCATATCCAAGTATTAGCCGGGATACACACATATGCCGGCCTGGCCGATGCTCTCATATTCCGGCCAGGCCCTTTCTTGATAACCCGGCATAAGTCAACCATAGACTTTGTGTCTTTCTAGTCTCTTGACCCTACCGGGGGTTATCCCCCCGACATCATGGGCTATGTTGATGGATCTCTCGTGTGTCCCCAAGCACATACGATTGTTGATCATGGCGGGGTCGCTGTTCCTCAGCCCAACCCAGCTTACCAGCACTGGATTCAGCAGGACCAAGCAGTTCACTCTGCCTTCGTGTCATCGATGACTGCAGGTGTTGTTGTAAGGGTCAATTGCCCCTAAGTGTGTTTTTGGTAATTAATGACAATCCCTATGGACTAATATTCTCATTGAGCTTTTTATGAAGGAATTGTTCATAGGAATTGCTTGAAGTACATGTGTTGGATTCAAGGCTTGGATGCCATGAAGATAAAGATATATCTTAAGTATTGGCATCAAGATCATTGAATAGAAGAGATGAATCCAATATGATCAAGAAGAAGAAATAAAGATGTAGTTCTTGTGTAGAACTCAAGTATTCCATGCTCTAGCTTATGTGCTAAGTCAAGGAGTCTCAAGATCTTGAGAGTTTGGTTACATGAGAAGAATTCAAGTTATGGCTCTATGTCGAGGTCACGATGGTCTCATGAGTTGAGCCATGGTTGACCAAGACTTAGAGCATGAAATCAAATGATGTTCTTTATCAAGGTTGAGTTGTGAAAGTTCAAGATAAGCATCTCAAGAAAATCATATGTTTGAGGCTTGTCGTCCATTTGGTGATAATGGACTTGTGAAGATGAGTGTTAACAAAGCTATCCCATAATGGTTTATGGGAGAGCAAATTAAAGTCTTCACGAAGCAATAATGATCAAGTGAAGCATTCCGGCTTGATGAGAGCATGAAGCATCATCATTAAGATCAAGCGGGATGCTCAAGGCAAAGGTATGTCCTTGCTAGGTTTTCCTTTTACCGGTCTCAAGGTGTTTGTTGGGAGACCGGGTTATAGGATAGATAGCCGCACTATCAAGAGGGGCTTTCGGTTGGGTAACTTGATCACATCGTCTTAGGGAGCTCAATCCTTTGCATACTTTGCATCTTCCTAGTTTGTTGCTTCTTGGTGTTTCTCCATGTGAGGTTCTTGTGCTTGTTGCTAGCTTTCCAACAAGTCCAAGTTCATCGAAAACGAAATCCAAATGCATCGTCTATTGCGTTTTCGAGTTGAAGAGTTTTACCGGTTCTTCACTTTGGGAGGTTTCACACCTCTCCATATTTCGTATTTTTCCTCTTGACATTTCTTGGTGTTTCTCTGCATAAAGTTGTAGTACTTTTTCTAAGCTTTTCAAAAAGTCCAAGTTTGCTAAAAACGGAGTTCGGATGCAAAAGTTATCGCGTTTTCCGTATGAGTGTTTTTGCAGTTTTGCAAATCCGGAGTGAAATCCGGAGCTGCTCCGGGCTGCTCCGGGCTGAGCAGTGGCCGGGTACTCGCTCCGGAGTATCGGCCGGAGCTGCTCTGGGCTCTGCTCCGGGCTGCTCCGGAGCTGCTCCGGGCTGCTCCGGGATGACCGAAAAATCTCTCTAACGGGCAGTTTTCTTGCCCTATAAAAGGGGGCTTCTTCCCCAACGGTTGGGTAAGGGTTCTAAAGTGTTCTTGAGCTTTTCTCTCACCTCCATTGTTGCCTCTCTTGAGCTTGCTCCCTCTCTCTTCCCTCCAATGATTCTTGCATATTTTTGAGGGATTTGGAAGAGGGGATCTAGATCTACAATCTCCACCAACTCATTCCTCCTCTAAGTGAGGGGAACCTTTGGGATCTAGATCTTGGAGTCATTGGTTGACCTCCACCCTTGTTCTTCCTCTCTAACTCCTCCATAGCATTTGTTGCTTTGGTGGGATTTGAGAGAGAAGGATTTGAGCACTTTCCCTTGTGTTCTTGCTTTGCATTCTTGCATAAGTGTTGTGCTCTCCATTACGATTTGTTCGAGTGAGAGACCGTGAGCTTGTTACTCTTGGAGGGTGACCTCCTAGTTGGCTTGGCGGTTGGTGCCTCGGTGACCTCTTCGTGGAAGATTGTGAAGAGGCCCGGGCTTCCCCTTCGTGGGAGTTGTGAAGTGGTTGTGGAGCTTGCCATCTCCGGTGTGGAGGAAAAGCTAACCATAAGAAGGGGTCCCTAGCTTCGTGGGGGACTCGAAGAAGAAGGTGAGCCTTCGTGGCGTTCGGGGGCCTTCGCGGTTACCCGCATCTCTCCAACGGTGATTAGCTTACTTTATGTAAGTGAACATCGGGATACATCTTCGTCTCCGCGTGCCTCGGTTATCTCTATACCCGAGTTTATTTCCTTGTGATAGCCATCGTGCTTGAAGTACTTATATCTTGTTTATCACTTGTGAATTATATCTTGTGCTATCTTGCTTATATCTAGTTGTTGTTGTTGCACTTAGTTGAGCCTAGCATATTTAGGTCTTGTGCTTGAAGAAAATAAACGTTAGTTTAATTCTGCATTCCTTCAAGCCAATTCCGTAATTGTGTTTAAAACGCCTATTCACCCCCCCCCCTCTAGGCGACATCTCGTCCTTTCAATTGGTATCAGAGCAAGGTCTCTCCTTGTTTAGGCTTCACCGCCTTGAGAGTAAAGATGTCGGCTAGTTATTTAGTGCACAATGACACAATTATTTTTGATGGCACAAATTATAACTTATGAAGAAATCGCATGCTTTGCAATCTTCGGACTTTGTGTCCAAATATAGAGCGATTTCTAGATGTAGGCTTTTCTCCTCCGATGGATCCTCAAAGTCTATCTATAGAGGATGAGAAAAATTTACATCTAGAAGCTCAAGTATTTAATGAAATTTTATTGTCTGTGAGCTCCATAGTTTATGTTTGCTTGATGGGTTCAAAGTGCAAGACGTCTCATGAGATATGGACCAAGCTAGAAGAGTCATTTGGTGGGTCCATTTCTCTTGAGGTTGAAAGTGAACCCAAGGAGCTCTCTTCACCTTCACATCATGAAGAGCTCCAAATTGCTTCCACATCCGGTCGTGATTATTGTTCAAGTTCTTCCACTTCACCAACATGTGACTTGTCACAAGGTAATGATACGGTGAGTGAAGAAATCATATGTGATGATGGTAGTCTTGTTCTTTGCACCAATGATTCTATTTCTATAAATCCTAATGGTGTAGAGATTTTGGACCTAAACACTTCTTGCAAGAAATTCTTTACTCATTCGTGTGTTAAAGGTCCTTGCATATCTCCTAAAATTTGCTTGATTAAATTTTGTGATGATATGCTTGTTTCTAGTTGTGACCATACTCAAAATGATTCTATTTCCTCTAGTTGTTGTATGACTAACCATGTAGAGGAAATTAAAGAAAAATTGGGTCACATAATTAAAGAAGAAATCAATAGAAGAACCAAGAAGGTTTCTATCAAGAGAAGGCAATGCTATGAATGCCACGAGTATGGACATCTCGCAAGAGCTTGTCCTACACTCGAAAATGAAGAATGTGCTTCTATTGAAGTTCCATCATCATCTACGCAAGTTCACATGTGCCTTATGGCAAGCGGTTCAAAGGTAACTCCTACTTTGAATCCCGACACATCTCCTTATGATGAGAGTGATGATGATGATGATGATAATGAAGCTTTCTTGCATGAGATGGGAATTGTGTATGCCTCTCTTCGTGGTAATAATGATGCTCGTGCTAAAGTCGAACACTTAATGGAAACCTTGTTTGACCACAAGGAGACCATTAAGGAATTGAACTCCCTTGTTAATGAGGGGAAACGGAGATTCAATCTCCTCAAGCAAGAGCTATCCGAAGAGAAGCATACTAATTCTTGCCTATCTCAATCTATTAAATCTTATGAGCTTACAAATGCTAAATCTATTAATGATGCTTGTGCTACTAACTCTATTTCTTGTGAAGCATCTATATTAAAGGAGAATGTTGAGCTAAGGGCTCAACTTGAGTTGCTAACAAGCAATTATAAGAAATTGGAGGAAAGCCATGAAAAGCTCTCGGGCTCTCATGGGGATCTCTTAATCTCTTATAATGGGCTAAAGTTAGCTCATGAGGCAAGTATCTCTAAGAAAACATCTTGTGAGCCTCATTTGGACATTAGCACTACTTTGAACCAAAATGCTATATTATCTTGTGCTAGTCCAAGTAATTTGTCTAGGCATAATATTGCTACATCTTGTGATGAATTACTTGCTATGCCTTGTTGCTCTAACAATGAAGCTTCTACCTCCTCTAGTACTTGTATTACTACTAACCTTGTAGAGGAAATCAAAGAGCTCAAGGCCCAAGTCACTAGTTTGGAAAAAGACTTGGATAAGCGTCATGAAGGGAAATCCACACTCGATAATATTTTGAGTGTGCAAAAATCCCCTAATGACAAGAGTGGACTTGGATTCAACTCCAATAACAAGAACAAGTCCAAGAGCAACAAGAAGAAGAAGGGCCAAGACCAAGTCAAGAATTTGGCCAAGATTGTTTGCTTCAAGTGCAAGATTGAAGGGCATCATGTGAGATCTTGCCCATTGAAGAAGAAGCACTTGAGTGAGAAGCAACAAGGGAAGCGGGCACAAGGTCAAGCTCAAGTTCGACCTCAAGTTGAAAATAGGCCACTTCCCAAGAAGAAACAAGATGAAGCTTCCCAAATCAAGAAATCAATGAAGAAGAGAAAGGGAAGCACTTGTTGCTATATTTGCCGTGAGAAGGGGCACTTTGCTTCTTCATGCTTAAGCGGTACCTTATCTAATCCTATCATTGTTGATGATGATTATTCTCTTAGGAAAGATAAGGATGGCAATGTGTTTGCCAAGTTTGTTGGAACTCAAAGTGGTGTCAAGAAAAGAACCATTTGGGTTGCCAAGCCTATTGTTACTAACCTCTTAGGACCCAACTTGGTTGGGGACCAACAAGCTAAAACTTGATCAATAGGTGTTTTTGAAGGGCATTGGAGACTTGGCTACCTCATGAAGAATTAAGGGATCTTCATTAATTTTATTTCATCAAGCCAAGTCATTGACACTATCATTTTATATCCAATGTGCCTCTTTGCGGTAACTTGTACTTAACCTCTTTACATTGTAAGTTACTTGCCCCTTTGCATGTTTTGGTTTTGTACCAAGTATGTGTTTGTATATGTTGTTCCTTATACCTACTTATCTTGTGTATTCAAGTAGGTGTTGGGTGTTTGGCACATCATATACTTGTGTGTTTGCTTCGAGCCTCTAATGTATATTTATGGTATCTTATTTGGCTCTTATCGAGTGATTAATGGAACATCCCATTTTGGGGGAGTGATTTGCCATTGGCACCTCACAATCCTATAAATGTGTGCACATGAGTAATACCACTTAGTATTGATATTGCAAGATTATCTAGTCACTATGTGGTATGCCATGCTCATGAGAAATTCAAATTCTATATCTCCATTAATTATCTCTAGTTGAATTTTATTTGCCTTTTGTTGAAAAGAATTTAATATCACATTTTGGGGGAGTAATAGGCCTTGTGCATATCACAAGCCTAGGAAATGTGAACATTTGAGGTTTTGCCACTTAGAGTTGATATTTTAAGTTATCTTATTTCTAGGTGGCATGTTTGCTCAAACAAGCTTCGTTATTTCTTAAAAGATTTTATTGCTCATTTCTTTAGTCTTGGATTGAGTAAGAATTCTTGGTGCGGTTTTACTCAAATATATTTCTCTATATCATAAGTAGGAAACCGTTTGCTTCAAGATACTCTAATCATTGCTTGCATGATTGTTTGTCTATTATTGGAGTTACCAAGAATCCTTTTTCATGCATGGTGATTAAATTGAATATTTAACCATATGCCTTTTATTGTGAAGTTGATCTTGAATATATTTGCAATACACCACCGGAAAATAATTCCAATATGAACTTCTTGTCTCTGACAATTGGTATTCATATATATGCGTGGTAATTCCTCTAGATCATCTTCACCTTGGAATTTGGCTCTTATTGCCCTTATTTCTTTCCAAGAAATTATTTTGACTCCCGTTGTCTTATTTGCCTTCTTGAGGATCTTTTTGCTTGACTTTGTCTCATCTCTTGATCCCCAGCAAGTGTGTGTTGTCGTAAGACAAACCTTTTCTTTTCGGTACTTGTGCCATTGTGAAAAGTGTAGAGGGTTTGGTTTATTTATTGGAACCTTGCTCTTTTGGGAGTTAGTTATCTCATTCCTTCTTCTATGATTTATTTGCTTGAATGAGATAAATTGTTGAGCATGCTTTTATTTATTTATTCTTTCATGCTCAATAAGTTGTTAGGTTCATTTGTTGAATTTTATGAATAAATCATTTGTTGATTTGTTCCCTTGATGTCATTTGGACAAATAATGTGTTTTGCCACACCTTTTATACCTCCTTGTATTCTTGGTGTTTTTGTCTAAATCGTATCTTCTTTGGATCTTGAAAGATAGGTGCATGCATATTCTTTTTATGCTTATTTTTGTATCTTAGTTGCTTTCTTTGATCCAATATATATGTTATACTCCGTCAAATCCTAAATGGCTAAGATGTGCATGAAATTCAAATTTCATCTCTAACTATGCACATATTGATATGGAGTCTATCATATGTATTGTGGTTAGTCTAACCACTTTGGACCCAATAAGTTTGGGAACCAAGATGTACTTGAATGATGTCTTAGGTACATTGGAGATGCAATGGATGCTTGTCTCGTTTATAAGGAAGGTGTTATCACCATATGATTATTGGAGCCAAGCTAGGATGACCGGCGAACTCTTATCTACTACATCACACCATTGCTATCTCGGTAACAAGTATGACCTTCATGCATACTTTTCTTGCATCCCAACTCTTGTAGGTTGGTTCTTGGCATGATAATATTTATTTGCAAATGTTGCGGTTCTTGCAAAGGTCTTATAAAGAAATCTCTTTATTTCATATGTGAGCAAGTTGAGATGAGTGCATATGTTGGGAAGTATATAAAATCATGTTTATGATTCACCAATCCCAAATATGCCATTTTAGCAATTTATTGCATATTAATTCCTCAACGCTCTCTCATGTGCAATATAGATAATGTTGCGAGTTGTACCCTTCTTTATTATGCTTGTTGCCTTTCAAAGCATCCCGACTATCTTTTGATCCCTTATTGCTAGTTGTGATGGCTTTGATGATTTTGCGTGGAGAGTTTGTTAATATACCATAATGTAAAATGGAGCCTTGAGCTATATATGCTTTCTAGAAAAGTTATTTGGTATATTCTATGACTCTCTCTTGGATATCATGTCTTCCTTAATTTCAACTAACCTCTTGTGTATACATGTTCCTTTGTGGATTGTTCATCATGATTTTTTTTCCACTTAGAAATGTATATGCATAAGAGTGTTAATTTCTCCCCTTGATATCCTCGTTCTTTGCCGACCATCTTTCTTATCCATTTTGTTCTTGATGGTGTTGGTAAGAACTTGATTTATGAGTGCTTGTTTACTCTTTATTGCTTCTTCTCGCACTCATATCTCATGAATCCTTTTGGACTAAAATTCACTTTGATAAGCGTATTGATTCATTTGTATTCTCTCATGCTCATGGTTGTTTTTTAAATGATATAAAGGTAGTGAGGATTCCATGTTTGTGCATATTGTATTCAAATGCAACAAAAATTCAAATTTATGCATGGACCTTGGGGAGCTTCCTTATTTCATTTAAAGCACCTAGTAGCTCTTATCATCACTTCTTCTTGTGTCCAATTGGTTCTTTGGGTCTCTTGATTGCTTGCTTGCTTCATTTGTTGAAGCTTCCTTCACTATGTCATCTTTTTGCAATCTTTGATCCTCAATATGGTTTGACTTCCTCCAAATATTGTTAATTTGATAAGTGCATATGATTTCACTCATTTTTATGAGAAATGCACATCTTGGGAGGAACTCATACTATATTGGCCTTCTAAATTCCTTCATCCATTTTGGCAATCGTTGCCAATGGGGGAGAAGTTTAGAGGGTTTAAGGGAAATGTTTTTTATACTTAAATTTGGTTGTGCTTAAGTGTTTTACCTTTCATGCATCTCTTCTTTGTTAGATGTTTTGCATGGTTGAATATATAGTGTAAACTCCATCAAAGGTTTATCTTGACAATGTATGCAATGAAATTCAAGTTCATCACACATGCATATATTGTGGGGGAGTTTGCTCTATATATTTTGGTTGCACTCATATCAACCATATTTATTGTAGTTTATGTGAGTACAATTGATTTTGATATGCGCTAGTAGCTTCGTGTTACTTGACCATATCAAATACAACCTCTTGTATGCAATTTATTCCCGGATAAGTTGCATATTAGTTTCTATCATTCATTATATAAACCCTCTTGTTGAGATTGTCATCAATTACCAAAATGGGGGAGATTGTAAGGGTCAATTGCCCCTAAGTGTGTTTTTGGTAATTAATGACAATCCCTATGGACTAATATTCTCATTGAGCTTTTTATGAAGGAATTGTTCATAGGAATTGCTTGAAGTCCATGTGTTGGATTCAAGGCTTGGATGCCATGAAGATAAAGATATATCTTAAGTATTGGCATCAAGATCATTGAATAGAAGAGATGAATCCAATATGATCAAGAAGAAGAAATAAAGATGTAGTTCTTGTGTAGAACTCAAGTATTCCATGCTCTAGCTTATGTGCTAAGTCAAGGAGTCTCAAGATCTTGAGAGTTTGGTTACATGAGAAGAATTCAAGTTATGGCTCTATGTCGAGGTCACGATGGTCTCATGAGTTGAGCCATGGTTGACCAAGACTTAGAGCATGAAATCAAATGATGTTCTTTATCAAGGTTGAGTTGTGAAAGTTCAAGATAAGCATCTCAAGAAAATCATATGTTTGAGGCTTGTCGTCCATTTGGTGATAATGGACTTGTGAAGATGAGTGTTAACAAAGCTATCCCATAATGGTTTATGGGAGAGCAAATTAAAGTCTTCACGAAGCAATAATGATCAAGTGAAGCATTCCGGCTTGATGAGAGCATGAAGCATCATCATTAAGATCAAGCGGGATGCTCAAGGCAAAGGTATGTCCTTGCTAGGTTTTCCTTTTACCGGTCTCAAGGTGTTTGTTGGGAGACCGGGTTATAGGATAGATAGCCGCACTATCAAGAGGGGCTTTCGGTTGGGTAACTTGATCACATTGTCTTAGGGAGCTCAATCCTTTGCATACTTTGCATCTTCCTAGTTTGTTGCTTCTTGGTGTTTCTCCATGTGAGGTTCTTGTGCTTGTTGCTAGCTTTCCAACAAGTCCAAGTTCATCGAAAACGAAATCCAAATGCATCGTCTATTGCGTTTTCGAGTTGAAGAGTTTTACCGGTTCTTCACTTTGGGAGGTTTCACACCTCTCCATATTTCGTATTTTTCCTCTTGACATTTCTTGGTGTTTCTCTGCATAAAGTTGTAGTACTTTTTCTAAGCTTTTCAAAAAGTCCAAGTTTGCTAAAAACGGAGTTCGGATGCAAAAGTTATCGCGTTTTCCGTATGAGTGTTTTTGCAGTTTTGCAAATCCGGAGTGAAATCCGGAGCTGCTCCGGGCTGCTCCGGGCTGAGCAGTGGCCGGGTACTCGCTCCGGAGTATCGGCCGGAGCTGCTCTGGGCTCTGCTCCGGGCTGCTCCGGAGCTGCTCCGGGCTGCTCCGGGATGACCGAAAAATCTCTCTAACGGGCAGTTTTCTTGCCCTATAAAAGGGGGCTTCTTCCCCAACGGTTGGGTAAGGGTTCTAAAGTGTTCTTGAGCTTTTCTCTCACCTCCATTGTTGCCTCTCTTGAGCTTGCTCCCTCTCTCTTCCCTCCAATGATTCTTGCATATTTTTGAGGGATTTGGAAGAGGGGATCTAGATCTACAATCTCCACCAACTCATTCCTCCTCTAAGTGAGGGGAACCTTTGGGATCTAGATCTTGGAGTCATTGGTTGACCTCCACCCTTGTTCTTCCTCTCTAACTCCTCCATAGCATTTGTTGCTTTGGTGGGATTTGAGAGAGAAGGATTTGAGCACTTTCCCTTGTGTTCTTGCTTTGCATTCTTGCATAAGTGTTGTGCTCTCCATTACGATTTGTTCGAGTGAGAGACCGTGAGCTTGTTACTCTTGGAGGGTGACCTCCTAGTTGGCTTGGCGGTTGGTGCCTCGGTGACCTCTTCGTGGAAGATTGTGAAGAGGCCCGGGCTTCCCCTTCGTGGGAGTTGTGAAGTGGTTGTGGAGCTTGCCATCTCCGGTGTGGAGGAAAAGCTAACCATAAGAAGGGGTCCCTAGCTTCGTGGGGGACTCGGAGAAGAAGGTGAGCCTTCATGGCGTTCGGGGGCCTTCGTGGTTACCCGCATCTCTCCAACGGTGATTAGCTTACTTTATGTAAGTGAACATCGGGATACATCTTCGTCTCCGCGTGCCTCGGTTATCTCTATACCCGAGTTTATTTCCTTGTGATAGCCATCGTGCTTGAAGTACTTATATCTTGTTTATCACTTGTGAATTATATCTTGTGCTATCTTGCTTATATCTAGTTGTTGTTGTTGCACTTAGTTGAGCCTAGCATATTTAGGTCTTGTGCTTGAAGAAAATAAACGTTAGTTTAATTCCGCATTCCTTCAAGCCAATTCCGTAATTGTGTTTAAAACGCCTATTCACCCCCCTCTAGGCGACATCTCGTCCTTTCAGTTGTCGGCATGGTTATGTTTGCTAGCACTTCTCGTGAAGCTTGGGAGACATTGGCTGGCGGCGACACGTTCTTCTGAACTTTGCCAACAGATGGCTGAGCTCAAGAAACGCGACATGACTGTTAATGTCTACTTCCACAAGATGAAGGGTCTAGCTGATGAGTTGACTAGTATTGGTCAGCCTCTTCGAGATGATGAGCTCATCTCATATATCCTTGCTGGTCTTCCAAAGGAGTTTGATGCGCTCTATGAGGTGGTTAACAATCGGACCACACCTATGCAGATTCGTGATCTATATTCTCAGCTCCAAGCTACGGAGCATCGCCACAACTCTCGCCGCTCCGAGGATCTTCATTACCCGGCGGCACATTACTCTTCACCGGGTCCCCAGTATGGAGCCGCTGCTCATGCTGCTACCTTCCACGGGGGTGGTGGCTTCCGCCCACCTTTCCGTCCCGACGCTCGCCCACTACCATAGTAGTACCAGCCAAAGGCGACCGCGCCTGCTCCTCCTAGCGCCAAGTCCACTACGGGTGGGCGCAACCCGGTGGTGTGCCAACTATGTGGCATACCGCGTCATGTCGCCTCCAAGTGCTACAAAAGGTTCAACCGTGACTTCCTCGGCCTCGGCAACGATGGGAGTAACACTGAGAAGCAAATTGCTATGGCTGCAAACTCAGTTGTTGCTTTCAGCGCTCATGGTGGTCAACAGGGCTACGTCGACCCGGCATGGTATGCGGACTCCGGTGCCACGCACCATGTCACGCATGAGCTAGACAAGCTTACCACCAAGGAGCCCTACCACGGCACTGAGTATGTTCAGACTGCAAACGGAGCAGGTATGCGTATTCATAATATTGGTCATGCTATTTTACCTACTCCGTCCTCTAGATCGTTAGCTCTTAAACACATCCTTCATGTTCCTCAAGCACGTCATAATCTGTTATCCTTGAGTAAACTTTCCAATGATAATAATGTCTTCATTGAACTTCATCCTCGTGATCTTTTTGTAAAGTATCTGGACACGAAGCAACCCATTCTTAGAGGTCGATGCCGTGGTGGTCTCTACGAGATTAAAGCCCCTGTCATCATACAAGCTCTCAGCAGTGTCAAGGTGTCGCGTGATATGTGGCACAGTCGTCTAGGCCATCCAGCTTTGCAAGTCGTTCAGCATGTTCTTCGTAGTCATGATTTACCTTCTACTAGTGAGTCCAATAAAAATATAGCAGTTTGTGATGCTTGTCAGCAAGGAAAGAGTCATCAATTACCTTTTTCTTTGTCTACTCGTGTAACAAAGTATCCATTAGAGATTATTTATTCCGATGTGTGGGGTCCTGCTCAAACCTCTGTCAGTGGACATCGTTTTTATGTGAGTTTTGTTGATGCTTATAGTCGTTTCACCTGGCTCTACTTGCTCAAACACAAGTCTGATGTCTATGATGTGTTTCTTCAGTTTCAAAAACATGTGGAACGTCTTCTTAATCGCAAAATCATTCATGTCCAGTCTGATTGGGGGGTGAATATGAGAAACTTCACCCTTTCTTTCATGGTCTTGGTATATCCCATCATGTGTCATGTCCTCACACTCATCAACAGAATGGCACTGCTGAACGCAAACATCGTCACATTGTTGAGACTGGTCTTACTTTGCTTGCACATGCTTCTGTTCCTTTGTGTTATTGGAATGATGCGTTTGCTACTGCATGTTTTTTGATCAATCGACTTCCTAGTCACACTATTGATATGCAAACACCTCTCCAACGGCTTCTTCATGAGAGTCCTGATTATACCTTCTTCAAGGTTTTTGGTTGTGCTTGTTGGCCGCATATTCGTCAGTATAACAATCATAAACTTGACTTCCGGTCTAAAAAATGTGTCTTCCTGGGCTATAGTTCGTTACACAAAGGGTATAAGTGTCTTCATGTTCCTTCCAATCGAGTTTTCATCTCTCGGGATGTTGTCTTTGATGAACACGTTTTTCCCTTTGCCAACTTGCCCGGGTCACACCATCCTCCAGTTACAGAATCCTCCTTACTTACAGCTGACCAGTTTATGGATACTGCATATGCACCGTCTTTGCTTCCTAACCATGGTGCAGGTACAGGTCGAGGTGCTCGGCTTGAGCTTCTTACTCCAGAAGTTGAGCATACTCCAGAAGCTGTTCACGTCGATCGCCCGGTTCCGCCTGCACCCGTGCATGGCTCCACCTCGGGCTTTGTGCCCATGCATGGCATGGCCGATCCGGCGGGCCTGGTGCGGCTTGCACCCGTTGGCTTGGCTCCGGAGCCTGGTGCTAATCTGGCTCCGCCGGCTTCGCCCGTCTTGCGTCCCGCACCTGCGGACGCCATGGAGCCCTCATCTCCGACATCCTCGTTGACTACGCCTGGATTCAGTCCTCCATCAGCTAGTGGTAGTACATCGTCTGAGACTCCTGCTACTTCACCGCCATCCAGCTCTCCTTCCGGGTCTTCGCCTGCAGGTTCACCTTCCCCATCACCGCCTCCTGCGTATACTGGTCCGGTTACCCGACGTCAGCGTGGAATTGTTCAGAAAAAGGTTCGTACTGATGGTACGGTTGCCTGGAATGCTATCTTGGCTAAGCGTGCAGCTTCCAAAGATACTTCTGAACCGGGTGATTATCGTATGGCACTCAGTATTCCTCACTAGCGGGATGCTATGGAGAAGGAATTTTCTACTCTTCAGGCTAATGGTACATGGAGACTTGTACCCCCGGTTTCTGGTGTTAATTTGATCGACTCGAAGTGGGTGTTTAAGGTGAAACATCATGTTGATGGTTCTATTGAGCGCTATAAGGCTCGGTTGGTTGCAAAGGGGTTCAAGCAGAAATATGGTCTTGATTATGATGAGACGTTCAGTCCAGTGGTCAAGCCTGCTACTATCAGATTACTGCTTTCTATGGCTCTTTCGCGCCGATGGCACATTCGTCAGCTCGATATTCAGAATGCCTTCCTTAATGGTTTTCTTGATGAGAAGGTATATATGAGACAGCCTCCTGGGTTTATTGATCAGTCTAAGCCTGGTCACTACTGCTATTTGCTTCGGTCACTTTATGGTCTGAAACAGGCGCCACGAGCGTGGCATGCTCGCCTCAGCTCTGTTCTTGGTTCCTTGGGTTTTCGACCATCTGTTACGGACACATCTCTATTCATCCTTCGGCGTTCAGATGTCACTATATTTCTGCTAGTCTATGTTGATGATATTATTGTTCTTAGCTCGTCTGCCACGGCTATTCCTCAGCTCATTGCTCAGCTTGGTTCTTCATTTTCTGTTAAAGATCTTGGAGTTCTGCAGTATTTTTTGGGTATTGAGGTCTCTTCTCCGTCTTCTGGCAGACTTGTTCTTCGTCAACGCAAGTATGCTCTTGAGCTTCTTGCTCGTGCTGGTATGTTGAAGTGTAGTCCTGTTACTACTCCCATGTCCTCTTCTGAACGTCTGTGCAGTGTTGATGGTGATGTTCTTTCGTCTGAGGAGGCTACGCACTATCGTAGTCTTGTTGGTGGTCTTCAGTATCTTACCATGACCAGGCCGGATCTTTCATTTGTAGTCAACAAGGTGTGTCAATATCTTCATGAGCCACGTACTTCTCATATGTCAGCTGTTAAATGTATTCTTCGGTATGTCCGGTAGACTATTGACAGTGGTCTGCAGTTATGGTCTACACCTTCGACACTGTTGTCTGCTTTTTCGGATGCTGACTGGGCTGGCAGTATAGATGACCGGCGATCCACGGGGGGATATGCTATATTCTATGGAGGAAATTTGATCGCCTGGAGTGCTCGTAAACAATCTACAGTTTCTAGATCGAGCACTGAGTCTGAGTATAAAGCTCTTGCTAATGCTACGGCAGAGCTTATCTGGGCTCAGTCTTTGCTACAGGAGCTTGGTATTACACAAGCCCGACCTCCAGTGTTATGGTGTGACAACATTGGAGCGACTTACCTGTCTTCAAACCAGTATTTCATGCACGGACAAAACATATTGAAGTGGATTTTCATTTTGTTCGTGAGCGAGTCAACAAGAAGCAACTTCAAATACGGTTCATATCTTCCAAAGATCAAGATGCTGATATATTTACTAAACCACTCCCGTTACCATTGTATGAGCATTGTAAGCACAATCTCAATCTTCTCCCGGTTGAGATTGAGGGAGGGTGATAGAATATACGTGTTCGTATCTGATACGTATTAGTTTTGTACTTTGTAACAAACTCTGTCTATTATATATATGCAAAGATCCCTACCCGGCGAGGCACGCCGGGACGTCCAAATCATTGTCTTCTAAATTCTATTAATCTCAACTTAAGACAACTTGGACAATACTTTGCTTATGTCGAATTTGCTCCTCATATCTGAAATCCAGTTCGAAAAGGCTGAAAAAATGTTAGAGGAATGCAATAGAGTTCCAGCCCGTGATAATCCTCTTGTATACCTAATTTTGTGTGTTGTGTGAATGTTTATATATATTTTAATTGCTAGAGGCTAATTCTGAAAACATGTAACCATGCGTTGGCAAAAAGAACATCTGAATAAGTAAGACGTGTGTGGTAGATCGGACCATCTTTCTTACCTGGAATGTCCGCTCAAAGGAATTGATATTGGGCCGTTTGTCGTTTTGCCTTGTATGTGCTGGCCCTGAATACTTAAAATTCTATTTCCATGAAAACACTTAAATTTGTATTGCGCACGTGGGCATCTGGCTGAAGGGGTGGGAAGAAAGGGGAAAGAGGAAAAGGGTTGCTATGCTCTGTCGAGAAATGGAGTAATGATATCTTGCTAGCAGCAAAATTCCATTTATCTAGTGGAGAGGATAGATCGGTGAGGAGCAATAAAAGAGCAATTATTTGGTCACCTGGCCTCCGGTTAGGGTGAGAGGAGCATGGTCAGCCGTGGACCGAGTGGAGCGGAGCTGCTAGGCATGGCAAGCGGCACCGCACCCTGGCTTGTCTGGGCAGCTAGCCACACTCCTGGATGCGTCGCCGTCGTGTGGCGGCATGGTTGGACTCGTACTAACCCAAGGGGAGTTGCTGGGGATGGCAAGCGGCGTTGAACCCTGGCTCATCTGCGGAGCTGCTCGCGTTTCTGGGTGCCGGCGGCGCTAGTGCTGGGCAGGCCGGGCGGCGATGTGGGGGCTCATTGGCTCAAGGATGGATGGGGATTCCTGGGCGAGATGCTATTTTCCGTGGATACCAATTTTATTGGTCAATCAGCTGATCGGTATGTTCTTCCTTCTTAGACTACTGAAAGCAATTTTTCGTGCTGCTTTAGTTTTTCAAACTATTTAACTTGCGATACCGTGAAGAAAACAAAGTAAATATATTCGTAGACATAACCCGTAAAGTAACTAAAATTTAGATCAAGCCTCAAGAATAGAGCAGATATAAAGGGGGGAGAAAGTAAACATTCATGAACAGCTTCAATAATTTGGTGGAATGTGAAAGCAGAAAACAAAATGAATGGAGCTGAACACTCACAGCAGCAGCAACAAAGTAATTAGAATTGGAGTGAACCTCTTTCTTGTTTCACAAGTCTATGGAAGCAATGGCACCGCCATCCAATTTTAGCTTTAGAGAGCCGATGTTTTTCTGAATTCCATTCAGTAGCAACTTTTTGCAGGTGTATGTATACTTTTTCAGATGATCTGGTAGATGTTTGCAGAGTCTGTAAATGGAAATGCCAAAGTTTGTACCACTTATATGCGCTTCTTTAGTTGATC
Source organism: Dactylis glomerata (assembly GCA_007115705.1). Lineage (NCBI taxonomy): Eukaryota > Viridiplantae > Streptophyta > Magnoliopsida > Poales > Poaceae > Dactylis > Dactylis glomerata. The sequence goes on along the minus strand of QXEO01000747.1, from coordinate 200,600 downwards.
TGGTAAACGTTTGTAAGATTTGTAAGTGGATATGATAAAGTCTGCACCAGTTACAAAAAGAGAAGAGCACACAGGAATCAATTTTAGTAGACTGCAAAGCTAGTAAGCTAGATAAGCGTACATAAAGTTCTTCTAGGTTCTGAATCCCAGAAGACTGCAAGAACACCTGTTTTAAGTAGCATCGCATAAGGTGGTCTTTTTTTTTTTGAACACAGCATAAGGTAGTCTTAAGATACATCTAATAGACTGCTACTGCAGCACTGACTAAGCTGGCTATTTATACATAAAGTTCTAGTTATCATCTGATTTAAGGAGCATCACATACGATAGCTAAATTATACATCGGGGCCTCGATGCCAAAAGTTGACAAACTGGTTGTCTGATAAGAAGTCTTGCTCCTCGTTACTCGAAAAAAATCCAAATTATGTGTCCTTTTTTAGTAGCTATGCTACCTTCTTTAGCAACATCAAGTGCTTAGTGCCTACATCAAAACTGCAGAAACAGTCCTCAATGTTCAGCAAAACTGTGACTACATCAGTAGGCTGCAAATTTCCTTCAAAGTGTCTTCTGCAATGGAGGGGAAAAGGGGAGACCGAACCTCATCTAGCATGTCTTTGGCTCTTTGCACTCATTATCTTGCACAAAACTAATTCAAGCGTTTTTGGGTAAAGATGTAACATGTTATATCACATACCCTGATAAGAAGGATCAACATGGTATAACTTCTCACAGGTTCAAGTGCAATTTATAGATCATTAGTTACATACCATTGTAATTTAGAGTTCGGAGAGCAAAAAATAACTCACGAATTAAGGATTATCTGTTTGGTGTCAAAGGCAGAAACGTTGTGGCTTTCAATGGGACATTCTTCATCACCCTCTGAAATGGGAACACAATAAATTGGTATAACATCCAAATATCTGAATGATAAAACCAAAAAAAATTGTAGAATAAGTCCTCAGAATGACTTCTCACTATAGTCACGCTTTGCATCCAAATATATGCTCTTTAAGAGCATTGTCATTGCAAAGCAACTTTGAGGGTGTAAACTTTATTTTGCACACTTCTACCTAAATAGCCAACCATTCCCACTGAGCTACTATGCATGAAGCTGAAGAAAAGCAACTCACATTATTCGTTTTAAGGTCTGACAATAAATAGATATCATTGTGCATTTCTCTGAAATAATTAGTTTCAGTATGCTCTCTTAGGACATTTGCCCTTCACCATGCTGACACGCATATTTTTTTCATATCTACAATATGAGTTTTGTAGCTACTTACCTCGCATATCTGGATTTAACATAGTCATTTTAAGTAAGTACTCCTTCAGTTATTTGGATTCTATGGAGGAAAAATGGTATCCTCAGATGACATGCCAATAGCAAGGTAATCATTTTGTCAGACAGATAACCAGAGAAATATTAACCGCAAGCTAAACCGATGCATCTGAGAGAGAACAAAAAATCTTTCAGCACAAAAGGGAGCACTATACCTGAAATGCAAATTAATGTCGCACCGTCAGCCGTCCACATTGCAAGACAGATGCAAAATATTAGATTTTAGAGCCACAGACACACACAGCTGAAACAATCAGTAGGTTGGAATACCTACGTCGACCAATAATCTGTACAATTTTTTAAATTTAGTCAAATGATACATACATTAAGTAACAAAGAAAGCTGGCATTAATGAAATCTTTGCCCATAAGTACTACAGATGTCTCTCGCGACCTTGGCGACTCCGAGGGCGATGCGGTGAGTCCTGGGCGAGATGGCGCTTGAAGTGCCGCCAGCGCCGGCGGAGTGGCCTCCCGTCTCCCCGCAGGTGGTGGGGGACTCGGGGTCCATTCGCGGTCGGCGCTGGGCCGACGTGGCCGACGAGGTTGACGCCGAGGAAGCGGCGTTGGCCGAGCTCGCCGCGAGGTGTTCTCCCCCTTCGAAGCCGTCCCTCGGCGATTTCTTTGCGGTGGCGCACCGGGACTTGCGTCCGCGTGGTAGGGGCAGCTGCGGCGGAGCTGTGAGGTCGCCGGTGAGGCCCTCGGCATCCCCGCCGGTGCGTGGGGACGATTCGTCGGTCGGGCGGTGCAGGGTGGGGGCTTCCTCCGATCCGGTTCGTGATGGCGGGGCGGTGTTGGGGCGCGACCCCATCTTGGAGAGGTGCTCCGAGATGCGGACTCCTCCGACTCCGCCCATGGTCGCCGTCGGGCCAGGTACGGTGCCGCCGCCGGCGTTGTCCTCATCTGTGCTGGCGCAGGGGGACGCTCGGGGCTCCCTCGTGGACCCGGCTGGGCTGACCTCGGGGCGGAGGCCCATCATCCCCTGGCGCAGCCAGGATGAGCGCTCGCGTGTTGGGCCGTCTGGGCCACTTCGGCCCATTGGCGCTTGGCTCTGGATTCAGAAAGGATCCTGCTCACTCGAACTAGGGTTCCCAGCCCCCGCCGCTAACGTTCGTCACCACGCCAAGGCCGCCCGTCGCGTTCGCCTGTGCTCGCCGCCGCCGCCTTTGCGCCAGAGCTTCGCCGACGCCCTGATGAAGGGGGGTCGGAGCCCCTCCCCGAGCGAGTCCCCGCCGATTCAGCATCATCGACGCATGCGTGCGGAGTCCCCCCGTCCGGCCGCTCCCGAACCCTACCGGACATTTGTATTGTTTACATCTTGTTTCTGTTTCTGTTTCCAAGGCGCTCTTCGAGCATTGTGGAGTGGAGGTGACTTCTACTCAGGTGTACAACCACCTAAGGAAGTGGAGGACAAGGTGGATCCAAATTAACAAGCTGAGAGATCTGAGCGGCGCTCAATGGGATGAGGAGACCTGCACCATCGTGCTAGAGACTGACCACTACTAGGGCCATATCACGGTTAGCACCTTATTACCTAGGACTGCCCTTTGATCATTCATGCCTACATCTAACAATCTTCCTTGTCATCCCTGTTTAGGATCACCCCAAGGACGCCGAGTTCCTCAACAAGCCCATACTGAACTACCTGATACGTCTCAAACGTATCTATAATTTTTGATGCTCCATGCTTGTTTATGCACCATTTGCCTTGTGTTTTGTTTACACTTCGTCGTGTTTTTATGCATTTTTCGGAACTAACCTATTAACGAGATGCCACAGTGCAAGTTTCTGTTTTCTGCTGTTTTTGTGTTTTAGAAAAGTTACACAGGAAATATTTTCGGAATTGGACGAAACAAAAGCCAAAGTCCCTAATTACCTGACACGAAGACAGAGTCCAAAGGAGAGCAGGAGGCGGACCAGAGGCCGGCCACACCATATGGTGGCGCGGGCCCCCCTTGGCCGCGCCACTAGGGGGTTTGATCGCCTGGTCCATCATCTGACATCGCCCTTCCGCCTATATATTCTCCTCGATGAGAAAAACCTATGGGCCCGAACTCTTTTCCAAAAAACATACTGCAAGCCGCCGCCGTCATCGACGCGAGATTGGGAGTGTCGAGAAGCTCTTCCCGGCACCCTGCCGGAGAGGGGAATCACCACCGGAGGCCTTCTTTATCACCATGCCTGCCTTCGGTGTGATGTGTGAGTAGTCTACCTTGGACTATGGGTCCATAACAATAGCTAGATGGATGTCTTCTCCTCCATGTGCTTCATGTTTAGATCTTGTGAGGTGCCTATCATGATAAAGATCATCGTTATGTAATTCTACATATTCTGTTTGTTGGGATCCAATGAATATTGAGTATTATATCAAGTGGATTTGTGATTTATCATCTCTATGTTGTTTATGATCTTGCATGCTCTCCGTTGCTAGTAGATATCTTGGCCGAGTAGATGCTAGTGACTCCAAGAGGGAGTATTTATGCTTGATAGTGGGTTTATGCCTCTGGTAACCCGGGGGAGTGACAACAACCTCTAAGGTTGTAGATGTGTTGTTGCTACTAGGGAGAAAATAATAATCTTGTGTTCAAGGACATTTGTATTGTTTACATTACACACTTTGCTTAAGGCGATAATCTATTGCTTGCAACTTTTTTTTTGACAATATCTATTGCTTGCAACTTAATACCCAACGGTTGTTCGGATGATATCCGGCGGGTGGATTATTAATCATAGACACAGTTGGATTACGGTCTATGAGTTATGTTGTAATGCCCAAGTGAATCTCATAGTGATCCTCATGACATGTACATGCATTGTTTGCATTCTTTATTCTGTCAATTGCCCAACTGTAATTTGTTTACCCAGCATGTTATTTATCTTTATGGAGAGACACAGCTAGTGAACTGTGAACCCCGGTCCATTCTTTTATATTCATATTACCGTTTACTTTTTACAAGCATTATTTACTTTCTCGCAAACAACTATCTTTTACCACACGATACGTTTAATCATTTGTTTACAGTAAACCGGTGAGATTGACAACCTCACTGCTAGTTGGGGCAAAGTACTTTGGTTATGTTGTGTGCAGGTTCCACGTTGCCGCTGGCACAGAGCTACGCCTAGATAGGCGCCATAAAAAAATTGTCTAGAGCATTGCCAAGCCAGCTAGCATCAACCTTCGGAAGTGGTTTCTTTCTCCTACTGGTTCGATTAAACCTTAGTTTCATACTGAGGGAAGCTTGCCGCTCTGCTCATCATACCTTCCTCTTGGGGTTCCCAACTGGGTGGCTAGCACCGCCAATCACTACCATGAGATGCACACCATCTTTGTTGGTGGGATCGCCACTGGCAGGTTCGCCATGGGCTCCAATGAGCCACTGGGCACGCCTTCACCTCCTGTAGAGTATGGGACAGACTCCCTGATACGTCCATATTGCATCACTATTTTATATCATAATTTACTGTTATTCATTGATATATTTCATATTTAGATATGATACTTATGTTATTTCCTCTGTTTTTACATGTTTTATGATCATTGGAGGATTTGCTGCCGGAGTCAGGATTCTGCTGGAAAAGGACCGTCAAGACACCATATTTTGGAAGATCAGGAAAATTCTAGAAAAATACCAGAAAATTCTATTTTACCAAAAGACTCCGAAAGCCAGAAGGAGGAGGAGAGAGGAGCCAGGGGGTGGTCTCACGCACAGGGGGCGCGGCCTGGCCCCTGGCCACGCCGGCCCTGTGTGAGGGCACCCTGGCCCACTCCAGGTCTCGCCCCTTTGCGTACTTCATCAACCCCGAAAACCTAAGTCAAGGGGGGGCTCAGAGAGAGATACAGCCGCCTCTGCGGGGCGGAAAACAGCAGAGAGAGAAAAGCTCTCTGACAGGGAGAAATCTGCCAAGGAAATTCCTTCCCGGAGAGGGGGATCATCACCATCGTCATCACTATCGCACCGGACTTCATCGGGATCATCATCATCATCTCCATCACCAGCACCTTCATCTCCACCATCACCACGCCATCCCGTTGTAACATCTTGAGTTGGATCTTGTTATATTTATAGGGGAAACTTTCCCGGTGTTGATTACTCTTGTAGTTGATGCTATTGATTGGAACCGTTGAATTAAGGTTTATGTTCAGATTGTTATTTACCATTATTTCACCTTTGATCATGATCCATATAATGTCTTGTGAGTAGTTCGTTTAGTTCTTGAGGACATGGGAGAAGTCAAGATGTTAGTAGTGAATTATTGTTGAGAAATATTTAATGGTTTGATATTGTTGTGGTGCTATTTCACTAGTGGTGTCATGTGAACATCGACTACATGATACTTCACCATTTATGGGCCTAGTGAGATGCATTGTGTATTTGGCTACCAATTGTGGGGTTGCTGGAGTGACAGAAACCTAAACCTCCGTTGGGAAACCGTTGCACCAGGGAGCGTAGGATCTTAGAGTTTAAGGCTGTAGTTAGATTTATCTTAATTACTTTCTTGTATTTGCGGATGCTTGAAAGGGGTATAATCACAAGTGTGTATTTATCCTAGTAAGGGTAGTGCGCTAGCACAGGTTCACCCCCATAACACCCATCAAACGAATAAAGACTATTAGCGGTATGAAGCGAAAGCTCTTGACAGAAACTCCCGTGTGTTCTCGAGAACGTTTGGTTATTATAAGTAACACAACCGGCTTGTCCTTTGCTGAAGAAAGGATTGGGCCACTTGCTGCAATTATTACTACTGTCTTTTATTTACTCGCACTTTATTTATCTGCATTACCAAATACTCCTGAAAACCTATTTGCTAGTATTTACAGTGAATCCTTGATCAAAACCACTTATCAACACCTTCTGCTCCTCGTTGGGTTCGACACTCTTATTTATCGAAAGTACTACGATACACCCCCTATACTTGTGGGTCATCAAGACTATTTTCTGGTGCCGTTGCCGGGGAGTGTAGCACTATTGAAGAGTGGAATTGGTAAAGGTAACCGTCACTGTGAGTATTGTTTTTATTTTGTCTTTTATTTTACTCTGCTATGGAGAACTCTCCATTTGGTTTCCTATTTGGGAACACCTCTACTACTGCTGCACATGTGGATGAACCACCACCGCCACCACCTGCTGAAATTGATCCTTTTAAAATACCTATGAAAATTGTTGGGCGTATTATGGAGAACGACTATTCAGGAGATGGAACTGTCCATCCGGGTGATCACTTATTATTTATACATGAATTATGCGAGTTGTTCAGGTGTGCAGGTATTTCACCAAGCCAGGTCAAGAAGAAGCTATTCTCTTTATCATTGAAAGGCAGAGCTGAGGAGTGGTATCGACTGCTCCAAGATGGTCCATCTATGAGAGTTTTGCCCAAGCACGGGGGAGATTAAAGTTACTAATGCTCAAATGCCCCATTCATGAGCTCCCCAATAATATTGTTATTGATAATTTTTATGCGCAGCTTACTCTTCCTGATAAGGATTATTTGGATGCTTCTTGCTTTGGATCATTTACTCACATGAAAGAAGATGCTAAGTGGAAACTTCTTGACCGTATACAAGAGAATGCTGAAGGATGGGAAAGCGACAAAGGTAGGAAGTCAGGTATAAACTATGATTATGAATACATTAAATCTTTTATGGGAACCGATGACTTTCATAGTGTTAGCACTGCTTATGGTCTTGATTCACAAATACTTGCTAATTGTCTAAAGGCCTTTGCCTCTTATCTTGATGTTCCAAAGAAAGACTGGAACAAATATCATGTGCCTTATAAAGATTCTATTAGTCATATTCCTGCTGCAGCTACTGAAGTTTGTACTATTGATAGCATTGTGCCTGGACCTTATTTTGAGAAGACACCTTTCCCTGCTAAGGTAAAGAAGTATTCTACTTTGGTAAGTGTATCTAATAAAAGTACTAAGAAAGCTGCAGAACCTGATGAGCAAATTACTATTAAGTCTCATGTAGCTATATTGAAGAATCTTGTTACTAACGATGTAGGGGATGAATATATTCTTTTTTGTGAAGATGCTTCTAACATTCTCTCACATCCTAAAAAGCATAGGAAAACAAGTGTTCCTGTTATTTCTGTCAGGATTGGAGATCATTGCTATTATGGTTTATGTGATATTGGTGCTAGGGCAAGCGCTATTCCTTTAGAGCTTTACAAAGAAATTATGCATGAGATTGGCGCTTGTGAACTTGAAGATATTGATGTGGTTGTTCAGGTTGCTAACAGAGAGACTGTTTGGCCTCTTGGTATTGTTCGAGATGTGGAAGTTCTTTGCGGTAAGACTAAATACCCTACTGATTTTCTAGTACTTGGTAAGGAGGCTAGCAAAACTTGTCCTATTATTTTTGGTAGACCGTTTTTGAACACTTGTGGCGCCGTGATAGATTGTAAGAAGGAGAATTTTTTTACTAAGTTTAATGGAGAGTCTTATGAGTTTAATTTTTCCAAGTTTGCTAAGACTTATTACGAAAATGACACGCCTAATGAAAATTTTCGAGTTGAACAGCTTGCTTCTATTGCTCTTGCTCCTAACAATGCCTTGCAGCAATTCATGGAAGATCACGAAAGTGATGTTTTCAGCAAGGAAAGAGAGGAGATTGACGATATTTTCCTTCGTCAACAACCATTAATCAAGCACAATTTACCTGTGGAGGATCTTGGTACCACTTTGCCACCTAAGGAAGACCCTGTGTTTGAATTAAAGCCTTTGCCTGATAGTCTTAAATATGCTTATATAGATGATAAGAAAATATATCCTGTTATTATTGAAAGAGCATTTCCCGCCTAATTGATTTTGGCGTTTGTTAACAATACATTATCTATTAATGTGTGATTATGCTTTGCAGGATTTAATTATGTCCTTGCACAAGATATTGGGTTTCCTATATTTTACTTGATATTTAATATTGCCTAAAGGAAATTATTGAGGAAATGGTGAAAATCAGCTCTGGGAGAAGTTTCAAATGAAGTTGAGTCAGTTAGGCCGGCTTTAGCCGGTCCCCAGACCGGCTATAGCCGGACTGCTCGTTTTCGAGAGGGGTCCTGCGCCTCTGGACTCAACCGGCTATTTGTCCGGCTATTTTCGGCTGGGCCGGATATTTCAGGCCGGCTATAGCCGGTCTGAGGCCGGCTTTAGCCGGTGTGGCCGGCTTTAGCCGGACTTAACTCCGGCTATAGCCGGACTTTGTGGCTGGCAACGGTCAGATATTTTGGGGGGGTATAAATACCCCCCTCTTCTTCTCCAACGGGTAGCCAGCAAAAATGGAAGAAGACCACCATTATTGAGCTCACCAAATCAACTAGATCTCCTCCCTCAACCCACCAAAGCTCTTGATCTTTGGAGAATCGAAGGAGAAGACCATCTTCTACATCCTCACCGAAGCGATTTGATTTCCCCTCTCATTTGCTTGAGGGCCCTTGTGTCTTGGGTTCCCTTGTGTCCCAAGACCTTGTTTGTGTATTTGATATATTGCTACTTGTTGCTTGACAACATTGTGTTGTGCTTGGGAGCCTCCAATTCGGTTGTGGATGCGTGCCCCAAGATTGTAAAGGCCGGTTCCGCCTTGAGGAATCCCTTAGTGGAAAGTGAGCTAGGCCTTTGTGGCGGAAGCTTGCACCGGAGAATAGGGCGAGCCTTTGTGGCGTTGGTTAGGCCTTTGTGGCAACCACACCCCTCCAACGTAGACGTACTTCCCCTAAAAAGGAAGGAACTACGGGAATTACATCCGTGTCTCCGCGTGCTCCACTCTCGGTTACCTCTATCCTTTATTGCCTTTATATATTGTATCTTGCTTAGCTTGCTAGTTGACATATAGGTAAATTCACCTTAGTTGCATATCTAGAGAATTTACCTTTGTGTCAAGCCTAAATTGAAAAAGAACTAAAATTTGAGTAGCACCTATTCACCCCCCCACCCTCTAGGTGCCCATACGATCCGTTCAATTGGTATCAGAGCCTCGGCTCTTATTCCGGGCTTAACCGCCTAAGAGTATGGAAACATCACCTAGTGAGGGCTCGGGTCAAGTTTCCATGGGTGAGTTCAAATCTTTGGAATCATCCATGGCTTCCATGACATCTCAAATAAGTGAGTTGCGTGAAATGATGGCGCAACTCATGCAAGCTAAAACTGCTAATGCTTCTCCACCTCCGGAAAAACCCGCTACTCCACAAGTGGAGAATGTGGGGATAGATGAGGAGGGTGCCGACAAAAATGGCGATGCTAAGTCTTCCACCAAGGCCGACGGGAAAGGTGAATACCCACATTGGTATTCACCCGACCCGCCGGTTCCTCATCCTCATATTAACCATAGAGGTGATCCGCCTAAGCTTGATGCATTAAACTTTGGTCAATGGCAATATCAAATGATCTCTCATATGCGCAGTTCTTGCATCGAGCTTTGGAGGATCGTTGAGGAAGGATTCAAGGCCGTGGATCCCCACAACATGACAAGAAGAGAGACGGTCGATAGCCAACTCAATGCTACCGCTCTTCACATGATTCAAGTCGCCGTGGGATCCAAGGACTTGCCTCACATCCAACACTTCTCCACCGCCAAAGAAGCTTGGCAAGGACTCTCCGACGTCTTTGTTGGCAACGAGAGCATGAAGAAAACAAGATATATTGCCTTCTCAAATCAAGCGGAGGGTTTCTTCATGATGGATGGTGAGGATCATCAAGAGATGTATAGAAGACTCAAGGCTATTGCTACCACCTTCAAGAACCTCGGTGTTCACCATATTGATGATGAGTGGATCAAGATGAAGTACATTCTTGCTCTCACTCCATATGAGCCCGCGGATGTGAAGAGTGTTCAAGGAAAGCACAACTTCAATGAGATGACCTCCAATCAAGTGATGCAAGAGATTCAAGCCTACAAGGTTTCCGCACAAAATGCGGAAGATGCCCGTGCCCGTGCCATAGGAATGCAAAGAAGCTCTAATCTTGCATTGAAAGCAAGTGTGGTTGAGAAAGAGGTTCCTCTTCAAGCGAATATTGAAGCAAGACTAGAGATGTGTCCCGAGGACATAAGGCATGAGTACAATGAGCACATGGCCTTCTATGGAAAAACCTTTTGGGTTGATCCACACAAGGCTAAAGAAGACAATCAAAGAAGAAGCAAGTCAAGTGGCTATCAAAGGAATGACAACAATGGTCAAAGGGTGAGGAAATGCTACAATTGCAATGATAGATTTCATTTTGTTGCCGAGTGTCCTTATGAGAAGAGAGAAGACCATGGTGGAAAGCTCATCTTCAAAAGCAAGACCAAGTCACCATCCAAGAAGCCATTTGTGAAGAAGGGTGGACCAAAGAAGAAACAACCGAAGTTTGTGTTCTTGACTCAAGAAGAGTACTCCGCAAGTGAGAGTGAAGAAGAAGAAACTACAACTAGTGAGATGGCCGCAATGGCAACCACCTCCACTTCCTCAACATCACTCTTTGAATCCCCCAATGAGGACTCTCTTGTCAAGAACGTCAAGTGCCTTATGGCCAAATCTTCCGAGGTATCACCCACATCCTTCTCTTCCTCTAAGACAAATGATGCTTCCTTGAATGATCTTGCTAGTCTTAGAGTAAAGGAAGAAATTGTTGCTTTTGATGATTATGTGTCTAGTGTAGATGGTGTTCATAAGATTCACTTTGAACGTCTATTGAGCCAATATGGTAAAACTCTTGAAAAACTAGATGAACAAATGAGGCTTGAAAGAGAATATGCTCAAGATATTGCCTCACTAACCGAGTCTCTTGAAGAAGAGCAAGAGGAACGAGCAACTCTTGAAGAGAAGCTCGATTCCATTGAGGAATCTAATAATGAAGTTATTTCCAAACTCACTAAAGAGCATGACCATGCTCGTGCTAAAGTAAAAATGCTTAAAAAGGAAAAAGTTGAATTTGGTGTTGGTCATGATATACTTGTTAAGGATTTGGAAGATCTTGACAAGGCTCACAAGGCCTTGAAAAGTGAACACTCTATTCTTACCAAGTCACATGAACAACTTCAAATTCAATTGACTAAGAATAATGTGCCTAGTTCTTCTACTTCTACTTGTGATCATGCAAATGTTATTGAAGAAAATGCTAGGTTGAAAGATGAGCTTGCCAAGTCCTCCATTCCCATTGGTGAGAAAAACTTGAATGACCTTTTGAGTAAGCAAAAGGCATTTGGTGATAAAACGGGGATTGGCTATGTCTCAAAGGAGAAGAAGAAGAACAACAAGAAAAAGAAGACCAAGCCCGCTCAAGCAAAGAAGGATCCTATTGTGAGTGGCAAAGCCACTCATGATGATCATGCGGGATTTGCTAACCCTCACTATGTTTTATTCCGTGATTATTATGGTGATGTTTATGCAAAATATGTTGGTCCAAATGATGGTTATGTTGCATGGTCTATTTGGGTTCCAAAGACCCTTGTTGCTAACAAAAGAGGACCCATTGAAAAATGGGGACCTAAAACCAAGCAATGATCTCTTGTAGGACTATGCTTCCGGTGGATCAAAATGGGTGCTTGATAGTGGATGCACAAGTCATATGACCGGAAGCAAGAAGATTATGACGGAGATGAGACCAAATGACAATCATATAACCGTCACTTATGGAGACATGTCACAATCCGAGGTATTGGGTCTTGGCAAGGTGGTGGTCGCACCGGATATTTCCCTTGTGGACGTCATGCTTGTTGAGACCCTAGGTTATAATTTACTTTCAGTTCGTGCACTTGGTAAGATGGGCTTTGCCGTCTTCATTGATAATGACATTGTGGTACTCTTGTGGAGCAAGTCTCTAAAGGTCGCTTTCGTTGGACACATTGAAAATAACTTGTATGTGGTGGACTTTTCGGGGAAAACCACTACAAGTGCAATGTGTTTATTTGGAAAGGCCGATGTGGGTTGGCTTTGGCATCGCCGACTAGCCCATGTCAATATGAGAACTTTGCAAAGCCTTCACAAGGGTGGCCACATACTCGGACTAAAAGAGAATGTTTCTTTTGCCAAAGATCGTGTTTGCAGGGCTTGCGTTCTAGGAAAAATGCATGATTCTCCCCACCCAAGCAAGACTATCATTTCTTCCAAGAGGATCTTGGAGCTCCTTCATGTGGATCTTTTTGGTCCTCCCTCTCATGCAAGTCTTGGTGGGAAGAAATATTGTTTGGTGATTGTTGATGACTATTCAAGATATACTTGGGTTTACTTCTTCAAGCATAAGAGTGAGACTCAACAAACCGTCATCGACTTTGCCAAGGAAGTTGAACGTCAACATGGGCAAACTATTTTGGCAATAAGAAGTGACAATGGCTCGGAGTTCAAGAACTACACCTTAAATGGATTTCTTAGTGATGAGGGGATTCGTCATCAATATTCCGCTGCATATACCCCTCAACAAAATGGTGTAGCCGAAAGGAAGAACCGGACTCTTATGGATATGGCTAGGTCCATGTTGGCGGAGTTTAAGTCTCCATACAACTTTTGGGCCGAAGCTATCTCTACGGCTTGTCACTCTTCAAACCGGCTCTTCCTCCGCAAAGGCCTAAACAAGACTCCATATGAAATACTCACCGGAAGCAAACCCAACATCTCCTACTACCGGGTTTTCGGGTGTAAGTGTTTCTTTAAAAGAAAAGGAGTTCGTTTAGGTAAATTTGATCCAAAAGCAATTGAAGGTATTTTTGTTGGTTATGGTGCCGAATCCCACACTTATAGAGTCTTCAACAAGTCCACCGGACGTGTTGAAGAATCTTGTAGTGTGGTATTCGAAGAGAATGATGGCTCCCAAAGGGGGCGAGATGTTGTTTCTTGTGATGTAGATGATGAAATACCTTGAGAAGCCATAGGAAGAATGGGCGTGGGATTTTTCCGCCCCATTGAGGGACACCTTGTGGCCGACCGGGAAGGACTATGCTCTACTCAAGTGGAGCCTTCATCTTCACAAGCTCAACTGGCCTCTCCCAAGGAAGCAACTAATGCACCAACCGAAGAACAAGACAAGGACCTTCATGAAGAAGAAGGGGCACCACCATCCTCTCCGGTTATCTCAACCGCCCCCAATTCTTCACAAGACCAAGATCAACCTACTCATGAAGATAATGATGATCAAGGTCAATTTGATGGTCAAGACGGGGACCAAAATGATCAAGATGATCAAGTGACTCCTCCAAGGTCAAATGAGGAGATCGAAGCCCGTCGCAAGAAAAGAGTTGAAAGGGATTTGGAGCTTAAAGGTCATACCCTTGAGAGGGTTATTGGAGATTTAAGAAGCAAAGTGTCAACCCGGTGTCAATTGGCACAATTTAGCTCTCATCATGCTTATATCTCCATGGTTGAACCCAAGAAAGTATTTGAAGCACTTGAAGATCCGGATTGGTTGGATGCTATGCATGAAGAACTCAACAACTTCAAGCGCAATAATGTTTGGGTGTTAGTAGAGAAGCCAAAGGAGTGCCGCAATGTGATTGGCACAAAGTGGATATTCAAGAACAAGCAAGATGAGCATGGAATTGTTGTGAGGAACAAGGCAAGATTGGTTGCTCAAGGTTTCTCTCAAGTTGAAGGCATTGACTTTGGAGAAACTTATGCTCCCGTGGCTCGTCTTGAGTCCATCCGTATCCTTCTTGCATATGCCACTCATCATAATTTTAAGTTGCAACAAATGGATGTTAAGAGTGCATTTCTTAATGGTCCATTGAAAGAGGAAGTGTATGTTAAGCAACCCCCGGGGTTTGAGGATCTCAACTTTCCTAACCATGTCTACAAACTCCATAAGGCACTCTATGGCCTTAAACAAGCCCCACGTGCGTGGTATGAGCACCTTAGGGAGTTGTTGGTAGACCGTGGGTTTGAAGTTGGGCAAATCGATCCTACTCTTTTTACTAAGAGGGTCAATGGGGAGCTTTTCTTATGCCAACTATATGTTGATGATATTATCTTTGGCTCTACTAACAAAGCTTTTAATGATGAATTTTCAAAGCTTATGACCGATAGGTTCGAGATGTCTATGATGGGCGAAATGAAGTTCTTTCTTGGTTTTGAAATCAAGCAATTGAAAGAAGGGACTTTTATTTATCAAGCCAAATATGTCCAAGACATGCTCAAGAGGTTCAAGATGAAGGAACTAAATGGGGCCGCCACACCAATGGCCACAAAATGTCATCTTGAGCTTGATCCCAATGGTAAAGATGTGGATCAAAAGGTATACCGTTCTATGATTGATTCTTTGCTTTACCTTTGCGCATCTAGACCCGATATTGTGTTGAGTGTAGGTGTGTGTGCAAGGTATCAAGCCGCTCCTAAAGAAAGCCACCTTATGGCGGTTAAGAGAATCTTTCGATATTTGGTTCATACCCCAACTTATGGGCTTTGGTATCCCAAAGGCTCGGATTTCTCTCTTTGTGGCTTCACGGATTCGGATTGGGCCGGTGACAAGGATGATAGGAAATCAACCTCCGGAGCTTGCCAATTTCTTGGTAGGTCTTTGGTGTGTTGGTCTTCTAAGAAGCAAAATTGTATATCTCTCTCCACCGCTGAAGCCGAATATATTGCCGCCGCAAGTGGATGCACTCAATTGTTATGGATGAGGCAAACTTTAAAGGAATATGGTGTCAATTGTGACAAAGTGCCTCTTCTATGTGACAATGAGAGTGCTATCAAGATAGCATATAATCCGGTGCAACATTCAAGAACCAAGCATATTGAGATCCGGAATCATTTTATTAGAGATCATGTTGCCCGTGGTGATATTGAGCTTGCATATGTAAGCACCAAGGATCAACTTGCCGACATATTCACGAAGCCCCTTGATGAAGCAAGATTTGGATATTTGAGGAATGAGCTAAATATCATTGATTCAAGGAGTGTGGCTTGAGCATCTTGCAATTACACCTATTCTTCAATACTTGTTTGGTTTAGGTGTGGGCATGGAGATAGGGGGAGTGCGGTCCTAATTAATTGGGCTATCCCTCCCCCCATAATGCCAATAGTGACAAAATTGTTCTCTTTCTATCATTTTGTGATATATGAGTTTCAATGACGAGTATTGGTTATGGACCCAAGATATATCTTCGCGGTCCAATGCCATAACACTCATACATGGTGGCCTCGGCCACCGACCTCTTCTTTTCGAAGATTTGATTCCTTGCAAATCTTATTTGAGTTTTATTGAGCTTTTTCGTCATTGTCTCTATCCGTGAAATGGGAAGGCACTTGCATTGGATTTTCAAAGTTTTCTTGTGTTTTGCAATGCCAAGTGCCGAGAACCACTCCATGCTTGTTTTCTGTCCAAAGCCCACTTATCTAAAGCCAAATCATCCTCTTGTGCATGCCCAGAACGTCCAGAAATCAAAATCATCAGTTTTGGGTCATCTTGACCGGCTATAGCCGGTCTGTGTCCGGAAATAGCCGGGGTGCGGCTTTAGCCGGCCTACCCGGCTATAGCCGGACTAGGGGTTTCGAGCCCAACTCATTAGGCCATGGGGGTGAGGGTTTCCTCAGTTACCCCCACGCCTATCCTCCACTCGCTCGAGCCCCTCCCTTGGAACCCGCCGCCGCCGCCATTCACCCCGTCTCCGGCCGCCGGAGCTCCTTCATCGGCCGGCCCATCTCTCCGGCGCCCTCCCATGGACCAGGGTACCTTCCCCCTACTCTCTCTCCTCTCTCTCTCCCTAGGTCTCTCTAGGGTTAGGGTTAGTTTATTCAATGGGACCCTGTTGTTCATCTGGGATTGTTTGGTCTTGTGATTCTCTCTGCATTGTATAAATTGAAAATGTTTGACAAGTTTTGGTGGCCTACGGCTGAGATTTCGATTTTGTCCATCTGGTCCGGCTAAAGCCGGTGTCAGACCGGCTAAAGCCGGCCTGAGACCGGAAATAGCCGGTGTAGATCACCTACTACTGTCATGCTTTTTTCCTTTTATGCTATTGCTCCTTGATCCTCTGGCATGCATGCTTATCCTATATGCTTTCTACCTATGTGCTGTGTGCAGGTGGCTCTCGACCCAAGCGTTCACGATATGTTGATCCCTCGCTTGCTCGCCGTCAAGAGCATCAAGATGCCAGTGTGACAGCTGCTATGAAAAAGAAGCGGTTGGAAGAACGGAAGAAGAAATCTCTGTTTGCCAACGTTAGTGATCTCAAGAAGCTGTCCAAGCAAGAGTACCGGGAGTTCCGTGGGCAAAAATTCTACACCATGCCTAGGGACATTGACAGTGGGTCCTTCTACCGGTCAGAGCATCAGCGGATATATGAGCAGATTTATGCGACCATGAGCACAAAGGTGCTAGCCATGAAGAAGAGTCCCAAGAGCAAGATCAATCCGAGGACACTTTTTCATTTGGCAAGTGGAATGAGGGCTCAACCTTTGATTGGAAGGAGTTAGCCGAAGTCACCTCCAAGGGCAAGGAAGCCGTTGATGATGAAGATGAGGAAGAAGATGGAGATGATGATGAAGAGGAAGAAGACGATGACCAAGAAGATGATGAGGATGATGAGGACTTCGATGATGTTGATGAGTGATCTTATGTTGTGGTCTCCCTTTTTGGCGTCTTGATGCCAAAGGGGGAGAAAGTCCCATTTGCATGTGTTTCCATTTGGATATGTGTTTCCATTTGGATTTGGTTTTCCATTTGGATTTGGTTGGGTCA
The DNA here is from genome assembly GCA_007115705.1 of Dactylis glomerata. Classification (NCBI taxonomy): domain Eukaryota; kingdom Viridiplantae; phylum Streptophyta; class Magnoliopsida; order Poales; family Poaceae; genus Dactylis; species Dactylis glomerata. The sequence goes on along the minus strand of QXEO01000747.1, from coordinate 183,620 downwards.
CAAGCTCTTATGTCGTGTGCTTGCTTGCTTGTGTCCCATGGTTGAACTTATCATCTACCTACTACTATGTGTTGAACTATGTGTTATGTTATTATCTTGTGTAGTAGACCTTATGTTTATCGTTATTAATCCTACTTGCTATATCTTGTCATATTATATGTTTGTTGATTTTGTGCTATTGAAGTATGATATATATCTTGTGCATATGGATCACATTATAAAATCTAGGGGGAGTTCTTATTGTTGATGTGTCTTTGTATTCAAATACAAATTTAAAATAAGGCACATAGCAAGGGGGAGCTCCGTCTATATTTTATATAGTTTGAAACATGCAAAATTATGTATTGTCATCAAACACCAAAAAGGGGGAGATTGAAAGAGCATTTCCCGCCTAATTGATTTTGGCGTTTGTTAACAATACATTATCTATTAATGTGTGATTATGCTTTGCAGGATTTAATTATGTCCTTGCACAAGATATTGGGTTTCCTATATTTTACTTGATATTTAATATTGCCTAAAGGAAATTATTGAGGAAATGGTGAAAATCAGCTCTGGGAGAAGTTTCAAATGAAGTTGAGTCAGTTAGGCCGGCTATAGCCGGTCCCCAGACCGGCTATAGCCGGACTGCTCGTTTTCGAGAGGGGTCCTGCGCCTCTGGACTCAACCGGCTATTTGTCCGGCTATTTCCGGCTAGGCCGGATATTTCAGGCCGGCTTTAGCCGGTGTGGCCGGCTTTAGCCAGACTTAACTCCGGCTATAGCCGGACTTTGTGGCTGGCAACGGTCAGATATTTTGGGGGGGTATAAATACCCCCCCTCTTCTTCTCCAACGGGTAGCCAGCAAAAATTGAAGAAGACCACCATTATTGAGCTCACCAAATCAACTAGATCTCCTCCCTCAACCCACCAAAGCTCTTGATCTTTGGAGAATCGAAGGAGAAGACCATCTTCTACATCCTCACCGAAGCGATTTGATTTCCCCTCTCATTTGCTTGAGGGCCCTTGTGTCTTGGGTTCCCTTGTGTCCCAAGACCTTGTTTGTGTATTTGATATATTGCTACTTGTTGCTTGACAGCATTGTGTTGTGCTTGGGAGCCTCCAATTCGGTTGTGGATGCGTGCCCCAAGATTGTAAAGGCCGGTTCCGCCTTGAGGAATCCCTTAGTGGAAAGTGAGCTAGGCCTTTGTGGCGGAAGCTTGCACCGGAGAATAGGGTGAGCCTTTGTGGCGTTGGTTAGGCCTTTGTGGCAACCACACCCCTCCAACGTAGACGTACTTCCCCTAAAAAGGAAGGAACTACGGGAATTACATACGTGTCTCCGCGTGCTCCACTCTCGGTTACCTCTATCCTTTATTGCCTTTATATATTGTATCTTGCTTAGCTTGCTAGTTGACATATAGGTAAATTCACCTTAGTTGCATATCTAGAGAATTTACCTTTGTGTCAAGCCTAAATTGAAAAAGAACTAAAATTTGAGTAGCACCTATTCACCCCCCCCTCTAGGTGCCCATACGATCCGTTCAATTATTAGCTCTAAACTTTCAGGAAAGGAAGAAGAAAGATTATTGGAGATATTGAGGAAACACCGAGGAGCTATGGGATATACTCTTGATGATTTAAAAGGGATTTCTCCCACTTTATGTCAGCATGCCATTAATATGGAGAAAGACGTGAAGCCAGTCGTGGAGCATCAACGCCGCCTAATTCCCAAGATGAAGGATGTGGTAAGAAATGAGGTATTAAAGCTCCTTGATGCTGGTATTATTTATCCTATTGTTGATAGTAGATGGGTTAGTCCTGTTCATTGTGTTCCTAAGAAAGGAGGTATGACTGTTGTGCCTAATGAGAATAACGAGCTTATTCCTCAAAGGGTAGTAGTTAGTTATAGGATGTGCATTGATTATAGGAAGGTAAACAAAGTTACTAAGAAAGATCATTACCCTTTACCATTTATAGATCAGATGCTAGAAAGGTTATCTAAGAAAACTCAATTTTGTTTCCTTGATGGTTATTCTGGTTTTTCTCAAATTGTTGTTAAAAAGGAAGATCAAGAGAAAACCACTTTTACTTGTCCTTATGGAACTTATGCTTATAGACGTATGCCGTTTGGTTTATGCAATGCTCCTGCTACTTTTCAAAGATGCATGTCTGCTATTTTTCATGGCTTTTGTGAGGAGATTGTGGAAGTCTTCATGGATGATTTCTCCGTCTATGGAACTTCTTTTGATAATTGTTTGCACAACCTTGATAATGTTTTGCAGAGATGCAAAGAAACTAACCTTGTTCTTAACTGGGAGAAATGCCACTTTATGGTAAATGAAGGAATTGTCCTTGGACATAAAATTTCTGAAAGAGGTATTGAAGTTGACAGGGCAAAAGTGGAGGCAATTGAGAAAATGCCCTGTCCCAGAGATGTTAAAGGTATTCGTAGTATTCTTGGTCATGCTGGTTTCTATAGGAGGTTTATTAAAGATTTCTCTAAGTTTTCAAAGCCTCTTACTAATCTTCTTCAAAAAGATGTACCATTTGTCTTTGATGATGATTGTAAAGAAGCTTTTGAAACTCTTAAGAAGGCTTTAACTACTACTCCTATTGTTCAACCACCTGATTGGAATTTACCTTTTGAAATTATGTGTGATGCTAGTGATTTTTCTGTTGGTGTTGTTCTTGGACAGCGAGTAGACAATAAGTTGAATGTTATTCATTATGCTAGTAAGACTCTTGATGCTGCTCAGAAGAATTATGCTACTACTGAGAAAGAGTTTCTTGCTGTTGTTTTTGCATGTGATAAGTTTAGATCTTACATTGTTGATTCTAAAGTTACTATTCATACTGATCATGCTGCTATTAGATATCTTATGACTAAGAAGGATGCTAAGCCTAGGCTTATTAGATGGGTGTTGCTTTTACAAGAGTTTGATTTGCATATCGTAGATAGGAAAGGTGCTGAGAATCCTGTGGCTGACAATTTGTCTAGATTGGAAAACATTTCTTTTGATCCTATTCCTGTTAACGATAGTTTTCCAAATGAACAGTTAGCTGCTATTAATGTGACTACGCGAGACCTTCCTTGGTATGCTGATTATGCTAACTTTACTGTTTCCAAGTATTTGCCTCCAACCTTTACAGCTCAGCAAAGAAGAAAATTCTTCTATGATTTGAGGCATTATTTTTGGGATGACCCACACTTATATAAAGAAGGTGTTGATGGTATTATGCGAAGATGCGTACCGGAATATGAGCAACAAGAAATATTGAGAAAGTGCCATGGCAGTGCTTATGGAGGACATCATGCTGGAGATAGAACAGCACAAAAGGTTCTACAATAAGGTTTTATTGGCCAACCCTCTTTAAAGATGCCAGAAGGTATGTTTTATCTTGTGATAAATGTCAAAGAGTTGGTAATATTTCTAGACGCAATGAAATGCCTATGAGTTACACTCTTGTTATCGAACCGTTTGATTGTTGGGGATTTGACTTTATGGGTCCTTTTCCTCCTTCAAAAGGCTATACCCACATACTTGTTGCTGTTGATTATGTTACTAAATGGGTAGAAGCCATACCTACTAAGAGTGCCGATGGTGAGACCTCGTTAAAAATGCTTAAGGATGTTATTTTTCTAAATTTGGTGTGCCTAGATATCTTATGACTGACGGAGGTTCTCATTTTATTCACGGTGGTTTTAGAAAAACTCTTGCTAAATATGATGTTAATCATAGAATTGCTTCTGCTTATCATCCCCAAACTAGTGGACAGGTAGAGCTTGCTAAATATGATGTTATTTTTCCACTAGCATGTAAACATGTCCTCCTGGCCAGGATTTGTGCAATTTTCCTACCATATCGAGTCCCCATTGTGCAAAGGGCCAGGATAATGGTATTGGCTGTAGCTCTGCTGCTGGTGCATGTGGTCGAGATGCGAATCTTTGACATGCTTCACACTTCCGGACTATATCTTCCGCGTCTTCAATGGCTGTTAACCAATAGAATCCTGCACGGAACGCTTTTGCCGCAATTGCCCTGCTGCTTGCATGATGGCCGCACACTCCGCCATGTATATCTTTTAGTATTACTTGTCCTTCCTGAGGCGTTACACAACGCTGCAAAACGCCGGTAATACTCTTCTTGTATAATTTCCCTTGCAACACGACAAACGCTTTCGACCGTCAAGTTATCCTCTTGGCTTCCACTGCATCTTCTGGTAATTGTTTATTTACCATGTATGCAAGATAACGCTGCATCCAGGTTTCTTCTATCATCATGACTTCCTCGGGTTCCGACACAGCCCCGAGCCTGCTGCAGTAGTCGAACTTTTGGTACTTTTTATTGACCTTTCCACTATTTCCTTCCAGAATACTCCAGATGGCACGGGTAAACACTAGGACCCGATATTTGCTAAGTTGTCGGCTTCTTCATTGCTGTTTCTACTGATGTGCGAGACTTCGCATCCATCAAATGTTCCTTCGAGATAGTGATATAGGTTCTTGTAGGCCATCATGTTGTCATTGATTGTGTCGCATCTATTCATAACTTGTTGGACGACAAGGTTTGAATCCCCAAATATTTTTAGTCGAGTTGCTCCACATGCTTTGGCCATCTTCATTCCATGTAACAGGGCCTCGTATTCTGCTTCATTGTTAGAAGCCTGCGGAAAACTCATCCTTAAGACGTACTTTAATTTGTCGCCATGCGGCGATATCAAGATTACTCCCGCGCCTTGTACTCTCTTAGAACCGTCGAAGTACATTGTCCAGACACTCGACAAATCTGGCGGTCCCGTGCTTTGCAGCTCCAACCATTCTGCTGTGAAATCTGGCAAGATTTGCGACTTGATTGCCTTCCTTTTTTTATACGTGATGTCCATGGGAGATAATTCGATTCCCCACAAAGAGACACGTCCTGTTGCTGAAGGATTGTTCAATATGTTCGATAGTGGCGCTTCATTGACCACTATAATTGGGTGCACCGCAAAGTACTGTCGTAATTTTCGTGCAGTTGTAAAAACACTATATGCGAGCTTTTGATAATGCGGGTACCTCTGTTTTGTCGGGGATAGCACTTCACTAATGAAATATACCGGCCTCTGGATGCTGTGGGCTTTTCCTTCTTCACTTCTTTCGACTACCAATACTGTACTCACCACCTGATGAGTTGCGGCGATGTAGAGTAGTAGTGGTTCTTTTTCTTTTAGTGCGACCAGCACTGGTGGCGTGGAAAGCACTTTTTTCGGTTGTGCAAAAGTCGCGTCTGCTTCTTCTATCCATTCATATTTATCATCCGATTTCTTCATAAGTGCATAGAAAGGAAGCGCCTTTTCTCCCAATCGAGCAACGAAACGACTTAATGCCGCGACACGTCCTGCAAGTTTCTGGACGTCGTGTAGTTTCGTGGGTTTTCCCATTGTTAAAATTGCTTGAATCTTCTCTGGGTTCGCCTCTATTCCTCGTGCTGATAGCAGGAACCCCAAAAGTTGCCCTGCTGATACGCCGAAGGAACTTTTGTCGGGTTAAGCTTAAGCTTATACCTGCTCAGGTTGTCAAAGGTTTCTGCCAAGTCACTGATTAAAGATTGCTCCTCTCTTGTAGTGATAACCACATCATCAATGTATACTTGGATGTTGCGTCCTATTTGGCTCCCGAGGCAGTTTTGCATCATCCGTTGATAAGTTACTCCTGCATTTTTTAGGCCGAATGGCATTACTTGGTAGCAAAACACTCCGTACGGTGTGATGAAGGTCATCTTTTCTTCGTCTTCCTTCTTCAATTTGATCTGATTGTAACCAGAATACGCGTCCAAAAAGGAAAGCCTCGCACATCCCGCTATTGAGTCAATTATCTGATCGATGTGGGGTAGGGGGAAGGGATCCTTTGGACAATGCTTATTGAGAGATGTATAGTCGACACATACTCTTTGTATGTCTGTGTTCTTCTTGGGTACGATAACTGGGTTCGATACCCAACTCGAAGTTTTGATTTCTCTGATAAATCCGGCATTTTCCAGCCTGTGTAATTCTGATGCTATCGCCTTCCTTTTAGGTTCATCGAATCATCGTAATGGTTGCTTGACTAGCTTTGCCTTGTGATCTACATTTAATGCGTGCTCGACGAGTTCCCTTAGAACCCCTGGCATGTCTGATGGACACCAGGCGAAGATTTCCCAGCGCTCATGGAGGAACTCGATGAGCGCGCTTTCCTATGCGGGATCTAGGTTCACTGCGATTGATGTCGTCTTGCTTGGATCTGTAGGGTGGACCTGGATCTTTTTCGAGTCCTGAGTTGTGTCGAAAGCCTGATCTGGCAGGGATCGTCCAACGTCGGGTAGCACATTATGATTTGTTTCTCCTTTTAGCCTCTCATATTCTGCTGTCATGCCAAAGGTTTGCGCCATCCTATTGAATTCTCTGTCACATGTGTTGGCTACTTCAAAGCTCCCTCGCACTGTAATTGTTCCTTTGGGTCCTGGGATTTTTAGCGTAAGATACGCGTAATGAGGCACTGCCATGAATTTTGCGAATGCTGGGTGCCCCAGGATTTGCATGGTATTGTGACAGCCAGTCCATAACTTCAAATTCCAGCTTCTCTCTGCGGTAGTTGCTGCTACTGCCAAAGCAGACGTCGAGTTCTATTCTTCCCAAGGGGTAGTTTGCGGCTCCTGGTACTATTCCATGGAAGGAGCAATCTGTTGGCATTAAACTCGACAGTGAGATACACATTGCCTTCAGCGTTCTAGTATATATCAGATTGATGCCGCTCCCTGCGTCCATAAATACTCTCCCGATGTCATACCCTCCTATTTGTGCTTTTAGAACCATAGGCGAGTGGCCTGGCCTGGGAACTTTCCTTGGGTGGTCTGCTCTAGTGAACTTAACTGGTTGATCTGACCACCGCAGGTACTCTGTAGTAGCTGGTGGTGATGATATTGCTAGGTTTACTTGCCTGGATATGCTTTTCCGCTCTTTCTTCGACTTAGGCACCGGTTGAATCATAGCTGATATGTAAAATTTTGACCCGAGGTGCCTTGCTAGCCTTTGCATTTGATATCCTTGAGTTGTGTGCTTCTCTCCTTGCCATCCTTCTTGGTTTGAGCCCATGGCGCTTTGTAGCCTTAGGAACGTTCTACAATCCTTCATCTGGTGATTTGAGTCTATTTTCCCATCAAGATATGCGTAGTGTATTCGACAAGGTCCGTATAACATATCCTCGGCCGAAGGACCGGAGTATCTCGATTTGTCTACTCCTTTTGCCTAAAATCTCCTGTTTACATATCCTTCCTCTTCTTCTGCTGCGTAGCCCGCGGCTACCTGATTTCGCCTTCCTTGGTTATCCCTGCTGCGGTGTCGTCTCCGCTGTCTGCTTATTCTGTCGACTTCTGGTGAACGTCCTCTTTTATTATTATATGCGTCCTCTCCATCAGCAAATTTGTTGGCTTCTTCCATTAGCTCAGCTACTGTCGTAGGTCTTGTTCTTCCTATTTCTTCCACGAGATCTGCGCGACGAAGCCCGGCCAAAAAAGCATCTATTGCTCGTTCGTTGGAGACGTCCTCTGCTAAGTTTTTGATTACACTCCATCGTTGTATATAAGAACGTAAGGTTTCGCCTTTCCTTTGTACACACGCCTTGACTTCCTCCAGTGATGCTAGGCGCTTGTACGTTGAACGAAAATTTCTTGTGAATTGGTTTTCGAGTTCTCCCCAACTTCCAATGGATTCGTTGGGTAGGGTATTCAACCAGGACCGTGCTGCGCCGGTGAGGTGTAGCTGCAAACTTTGTATTGCAGTCGCTTTTGTTCCCCCTAATATCTGCACTGCCTGCAAATAGTCCGATAACCACAGGGTAGGCTCTTGCGACCCGTCATATTTATGTTGATCATGTGGTAGTTTGAACCCTTTGGGTACTCGTGTTTTGCGAACCCTGCGGGTAAAGCATAATGCGCCCATCTCTTTATCATCGTCTTCATAATTTTCTTCCCTCCAGGCGTGGCGTGCTTTATTTACTCGAGCCTGCGCTATTATATTTCTTGCGTCCTCTTTCCTCTTTTGTCGCCTTTCCTCTTCTGATGACTCGCTATACTTGTTATCTGCGAAGTTGTATCTGAGCTTCTCCTTTTGCTTTTCCTTGTAAATTGTCGACTTTGTGTCGAGACCTTTTTCCCTGATTTTGCTCTCCACTATTCCAAGGCTTCGTATCGTGGCTTGGTGCATATCTTCTCGCGGATCCCCGGGTTCTGGCCTGGTGGTTAGTAAATACGCCTGTGCTGCTATCAACGCTGCTTCCGGCGTTTCTTGCATGAAGTCATCATTCTCCTGTTCTAGCTGTGGGGTAGGGCTCCTTGAGTACCTTTCCTCTCTGCTGCGTGCTGTTGCCCCCTGTTGTATTTTGGGTCTCCGCGCCTTTCTCTGCTGTACTCGGAATCCTCGCTATAGTCATTCCAGTATTCCTCCCTTGATATACTGTTATTATTTTGAAGGACTGTGTCTCTTTCCTCTTTTAGTTTCTTCCTATGTTGGTATAATGCATACTGATATCCCATTAGAACTTCTCTTCTCGATCCTTTGGGTACTTCTGTACCATGATTAGTAGCTGATTTGATCATTCTCCATTCGCCAGCCGAAACGTGGACTTTCTCCTTATCCTTTTTGTTGTGTTCTTTTATTTTGTCGACTTGCCTGTCGACCTTTTTACTTCCTTCGTTGTTATTCTCTTCTTCTGCCTCAGTGATAATGACGCATAGCTGATGTACTTTGGAGACGCCACTGCTTCCAATGGTGAAGTCCCTTGCGCTGTTGTGTGTTTGACGCGCTCTTTCTTCTGAGTCAAAATTTTCCCAAATTTTGTCGCCTTCTGCGATTGGTGCTTTTCCCAAGCTGACCGGCGAGTTTACCTCGCTAGAAGAACCTTCTGATGATTCATATATTACCTCTGTTTCGGGCTTGCTCGCCGACGGACCTGGTTTCATCAAACCCGAGAGGCGAGATCAACCCGATGGCCCGACGAAGATGCTCAAACTTCCAATTGTTAACTCCATCTCTTTACTTCCGTCGAGTTCTGAACTGCTGTTGGCTAAAAGCAAAAAGGCCATCGAATTCATGACTCCAACGCCCAAGCTCCCCATGGTCGGCGCCAATTGACGAGGGTTAACTCGACAAATGTCCTAGATGAAGGACTTAGGATCGGGGGAATAGGGCGTCGGATGAACTCGAAGGTAAAGGTTAGTCAAAATAAGTGTATGTCGAAAGTAAACTTGTGTGTTTAACTTAGCTTTCTTTTTATCTGGCCTACACCGTCCCCTCCTGGCCCCTATATATAGGTGGCCAGGTCTCGAGGATCGGATAGGGTCCGATACAGATTACAATATCGACATACGGTAAGAACTCGTATTCAACTATCATTACGATTGGGCCTAGCTTAACGGGCCTCAGGGGTACTCAACTAACGGGATCTATTAACTATACCCTTGTCATCAAGTCTATCTTGCAGAAGACTGTCAATAGATCTAGGAAAAATTGGGCTAGTAAGTTAAACGATGCTTTATGGGCTTATAGAACTGCTTATAAGAACCCCATGGGCATGTCTCCTTATAAGATGGTTTACAGGAAAGCGTGTCACTTGCCCTTAGAATTAGAACACAAAGCTTTTTGGGCAGTGAGAGAGCTTAATAGAGATTTTAAGCTAGCCGGTAAGAAAAGGTTGTTAGATTTGAGTTCTCTAGATGAGTGGAGAAACGAAGCGTATGAGAATGCCAGACTTTTCAAAGAGAAAGTCAAGCAATGGCACGATAAGAGAATTCTTAAGAGAGAGTTTCATGTTGGTGAGAAAGTTCTATTGTATAGGTCTTGTCTCAGATTTTTTGCAGGAAAATTACTCTCTAAATGGGAAGGGCCATATGTTATTGTGGAAGTATACCGCTCAGGTGCTATTAAGATTGCTTCATTGAAAGATGACTCTACACAAGTGGTGAATGGGCAAAGACTCAAGCATTTTATTACTGAAGATTCTTATAATGAAGATGTTGATGTAATTGAAACGGTTTCTCCAGAAGAATTCATCCAAGACAAACTGCAGGTACCTGCAGAGTTCGTTTTTGAATAGGTAACAGTTCTAGTCAGAAAAGTTTCACGAAAAACTCTTCCTTCAATATTTTTGCTATTTTTACTAAATATGAAAAATCATGAGACGAAAACGGGCAAGAAAAGGAGTCCGTGTGCTCCTCATACACAGGGGGCGTGGGCCCACCTCTGGCCGCGCCGCCCTGGTGTGAGAGCACACCAGAATTCGTTTCCGTCCCGGTTTCCTCCTATGATTTCGCTTCGATGTATAATTTTTGCCTGTTTAACCCCCCGGAGTTCCTGAGGTGTGTATATCATTTTCTCGTCGTATTTTGTTTCGAGCTATTTCTATCAGGAGTTTATCTTAAGCTTGGGGGAGCCATGGCCTCTTCAAGCGGTGACAAGGAGAAGACACCTCCGGATGACACCAAAGACTTTCGGCTGAAGGAAGAGGTTGAAAGTGAAGGCGCGGAGGAAGATCAAAGTTCACTGCCAAAGACCATGATTGCCAGCATAGGGGTGGTGACAGATCATGACAAGTTCAAGAAGACTGCATGCATAAGGACTGGAGGGGGTGTGCCGCGTCACACCTTAGCTCCATGGACATCTCCGTCAGGCAAAAATCCTTTTCATACTCTAATACATGAACATCAGTTTCAAAGGGTGCCTAGGTCGCGATTACCCTCTGGTTGGGATATAGATCGTTCTAACAGTGCAGGAAAAGAGAGTTCCAAGAATGAGGAAGGATGGGGAAATAACTCCAAGAGCTGGGATTCTCTTGCTGACAGGTTCATGAACCGTGTTGTGCACAATTCTGAGATGATTCATGACCTCAGTTACAAGATTGATGATCTGAAAGATTTGATTGAGAAGCTTATTAAAGATTATACACCGCCACCGCCAAAGGAGTAATTCGTCATCGGTATAGGCATCCCCTTGGTTTGTTCCAAGCTTGGGGGAGTGCCGCGGTATCACATCATTACCCTTTTTTTACGCATTTACTTTTCAAGTAGAGTCATATCATGAATAGAGAAATTATCCTATAGAATAGTTTATAGTGTGGAAGTATCCTCCTTAGTTGGTTATCTATGTATCCCTTGGTGTGAGTTGCAGTAATGAAATATTAATGAGAAGTTCTATCGTTTACTTTCCACACACTTTATTTTAGTTTGCAAAGTTTCTTATATGATTAGTCTTGTTGATTAGTATTGGTATCACTTTGGGAGCATGAGTAAAATTTAGTTGGTTTTGGCAAACTTAGCTTGGTCAATAGCAGCATTACCTTGAGGTTTGAGTAGAAAAGAATACAGAAGTGCTTGTTACATCACTTCAGTTTTCCTTATGTTTGGCTTATAAGCATTGTTATTCCCAAAGTTAAAATCGTTGTACCTTCAAGGGAGTGTGCATGATTGTTCTTATTATATGTATGTTTGTTTGTTTCATGCAACTCTTATGCTTGCTACCCAGCCTTGCTAGCCACAGACCTATACTGAGAGGAAATACTTCTCGTGCATCCAAATCCTAAAAGCCAAGTCACTTCCCAAGAGTCCACTATAAATTCCTATGCATAGTATTTTAAGCCATTCCAAGTAAATTTTCATGTGCTACCTTTCAAAAACCTTCAAATACTTCTCATTTTGTGCCACTGTTTTTAGCTCATGAGGACGTAGTGGATGGGTTTGTTATCTTCCATACTAAATTAAGTACCCCTCGACTAGGCAGCTTCATCTGCTCGTCACTAATTTTGCAAGGGATCTGGTCAGACCATTATAATCTCAAAAAGAAAAGAAAAAGAAGCACTCCTCCATGGTATGTGAAAGTTGGTCGGCACCCGATGGAATCAGTTAGCCATGGTTTGAGAAAGGAAAAAGGTGGGGAGGAGTGCAAAGCTATAAAGGAGCACCAAAGTGCCAATTAATCAAACATTTCAGAACCGCTCTCACTTGTTTAGTATGGAAGATATCAAGAACTCCGTTGCTAGTCGTTGACAAAAGCAACCACCTCTCAAAACAATTTTTACCTCTATTTACAAATAAAAAGCTCTAGCACATGTTTAATCCCTGCTTCCCTCTGCGAAGGGCCTATCTTTTACTTTTATGTTGAGTCAACCTACTCCCCTCTGTCTCAAGCAAGCATTTGAGTTGTTATGTTTCACTCATCCATATGTTGATCCGTTTAATCATGTTTACTATCTTCCTTGTTTTGTACAATGCTTTTGTCTACAGGAATATATCTTTGAAAGCTTTCTATGAATGCAAAAATGTTGTTTCGTTAAGCATATGGTTTTTGCTGTATTAGCTCTGTTTTAAAAAGGCTCCATTCAAAAGGCTAGTATAGTTGTTCATTGTTCTTTGACCAAGAACTAAGGTTTGCCATCACCAATTATAGTTTACTTTGTGCATCTTTATATATGATTCTCTTTACTTATTGCAAGTCTATATTATGTAAAGGGAAGTTGCTGTCTATTATAACTTGTGCCTTTTGTGAATGTGATGCTTCTTGTCCGTATTTTGATTATCGACACTTCACTCCATAAACCTGTGGTCATGTTTACCGAGTTTAGTTTTCGCTTGGGGACAAGCGAGGTCTAAGCTTGGGGGGGGGGTTGATACGTCCATATTGGATCACTATTTTATATCATAATTTACTTTTATTCATTGGTATATTTCATATTTAGATATGATACTTATGTTATTTCCTCTATTTTTATATGTTTTATGATCATTGGAGGATTTGCTGTCGGAGTCAGGATTCTGCTGGAAAAGGACCGTCAAAACACCATATTTTGGAAGATCAGGAAAATTCCAGAAAAATACCAGAAAATTCTATTTTACCAAAAGAATCCGGAAGCCAGAAGGAGGAGGAGAGAGGAGCCAGGGGGTGGCCTCATGCACAGGGGGGCGCGGCCTGGCCCCTGGCCGCGCCGGCCCTATGTGAGGGTACCCTGGCCCACTCCAGGTCTCGCCCCTTCGCGTACTTCATCGACCCCGAAAACCTAAGTCAAGGGGAAGGGCTGAGAGAGAGATACAGCCGCCTTTGCGGGGCAGAAAACAGCAGAGAGAGAAAAGCTCTCCGACAGGGAGAAATCTGCCGGGGAAATTCCTTCCCGGAGAGGGGAGATCATCGCCATCGTCATCACCATCACACCGGAGTTCATCGGGATCATCATCATCATCATCATCATCTCCATCACCAGCACCTTCATCTCCACCATCACCACGCCATCCCGCTGTAACATCTTGAGTTGGATCTTGTTATATTCATAGGGGAAACTTTCCTGGTGTTGATTACTCTTGTAGTTGATGCTATTGAGTGGAACCGTTGAATTAAGGTTTATGTTCAGATTGTTATTTACCATTATTTCACCTCTGATCATGATCCATATGATGTCTTGTGAGTAGTTCGTTTAGTTCTTGAGGACATGGGAGAAGTCAAGATGTTAGTAGTGAATTATTGTTGAGAAATATTTAATGGTTTGATATTGTTGTGGTGCTATTTCACTAGTGGTGTCATGTGAACATTGACTACATGATACTTCACCATTTATGGGCCTAGTGAGATGCATTGTGTATTTGGCTACCAATTGTGGGGTTGCAGGAGTGACAGAAACCTAAACCTCCGTTGGGAAACCGTTGCACCAGGGAGCGTAGGATCTTAGAGTTTAAAGCTGTGGTTAGATTTATCTTAATTACTTTCTTGTATTTATGGATGCTTGCAAGGGGTATAATCACAAGTATGTATTTATCCTAGTAAGGGTAGTGCGCTAGCACAGGTTCACCCCCATAACACCTATCAAACTAATAAAGACTATTAGCGGTATGAAGCGAAAGCTCTTGACAGAAACTCCCGTGTGTCCTCGAGAACGTTTGGTTATTATAAGTAACACAACCGGCTTGTCCTTTGCTGAAGAAAGGATTGGGCCACTTGCTGCAATTATTACTACTGTCTTTTATTTACTCGCACTTTATTTATCTGTATTACCAAATACTCCTGAAAACCTGTTTGCTAGTATTTACAGTGAATTCTTGATCAAAACCACTTATCAACACCTTCTGCTCCTCGTTGGGTTCGACACTCTTATTTATCAAAAGTACTACGATACACCCCCTATACTTGTGGGTCATCACTCCCAGGAGTCCGAGACCATCATATCTGAAATCCAGTTCGAAAAGGCTGAAAAAATGTTAGAGGAATGCAATAGAGTTCCAGCCCGTGATAATCCTCTTGTATACCTAATTTTGTGTGTTGTGTGAATGTTTATATATATTTTAATTGCTAGAGGCTAATTCTGAAAACATGTAACCATGCGTTGGCAAAAAGAACATCTGAATAAGTAAGACGTGTGTGGTAGATCGGACCATCTTTCTTACCTGGAATGTCCGCTCAAAGGAATTGATATTGGGCCGTTTGTCGTTTTGCCTTGTATGTGCTGGCCCTGAATACTTAAAATTCTATTTCCATGAAAACACTTAAATTTGTATTGCGCACGTGGGCATCTGGCTGAAGGGGTGGGAAGAAAGGGGAAAGAGGAAAAGGGTTGCTATGCTCTGTCGAGAAATGGAGTAATGATATCTTGCTAGCAGCAAAATTCCATTTATCTAGTGAAGAGGATAGATCGGTGAGGAGCAATAAAAGAGCAATTATTTGGTCACCTGGCCTCCGGTTAGGGTGAGAGGAGCATGGTCAGCCGTGGACCGAGTGGAGCGGAGCTGCTAGGCATGGCAAGCGGCACCGCACCCTGGCTTGTCTGGGCAGCTAGCCACACTCCTGGATGCGTCGCCGTCGTGTGGCGGCATGGTTGGACTCGTACTAACCCAAGGGGAGTTGCTGGGGATGGCAAGCGGCGTTGAACCCTGGCTCATCTGCGGAGCTGCTCGCGTTTCTGGGTGCCGGCGGCGCTAGTGCTGGGCAGGCCGGGCGGCGATGTGGGGGCTCATTGGCTCAAGGATGGATGGGGATTCCTGGGCGAGATGCTATTTTCCGTGGATACCAATTTTATTGGTCAATCAGCTGATCGGTATGTTCTTCCTTCTTAGACTACTGAAAGCAATTTTTCGTGCTGCTTTAGTTTTTCAAACTATTTAACTTGCGATACCGTGAAGAAAACAAAGTAAATATATTCGTAGACATAACCCGTAAAGTAACTAAAATTTAGATCAAGCCTCAAGAATAGAGCAGATATAAAGGGGGGAGAAAGTAAACATTCATGAACAGCTTCAATAATTTGGTGGAATGTGAAAGCAGAAAACAAAATGAATGGAGCTGAACACTCACAGCAGCAGCAACAAAGTAATTAGAATTGGGGTGAACCTCTTTCTTGTTTCACAAGTCTATGGAAGCAATGGCACCGCCATCCAATTTTAGCTTTAGAGAGCCGATGTTTTTCTGAATTCCATTCAGTAGCAACTTTTTGCAGGTGTATGTATACTTTTTCAGATGATCTGGTAGATGTTTGCAGAGTCTGTAAATGGAAATGCCAAAGTTTGTACCACTTATATGCGCTTCTTTAGTTGATCTGGTAAACGTTTGTAAGATTTGTAAGTGGATATGATAAAGTCTGCACCAGTTACAAAAAGAGAAGAGCACACAGGAATCAATTTTAGTAGACTGTGTCGGGGGGATGACCCCCGGTAGGGTCAAGAGAGTAGAAAGACACAAGGCTATGATTGACTTTATGCCGGGTTATCAAGGAAGGGCCTGGCCGGAATATAAGAGCATCGGGGCTGATACTTAGATATGCCGGCATAGCCGGAATACTTATAAAAGTGTGCCGGCATATACTTAGATATGCCGGCCTAACCATTTGGTGTGTTGTGCAGGAGCAGGGGAGGCCGGATTACCCGACCCTCGTAGGTCATTGGTCCGGCATATAAGTCCTGGGTATGGCCAACGGTCATATCCGGGATGCTTAAGTCAACCAAGGTGTCACATCCCTACAATCAAGGAAGAAAACATCCCAGCATGGTAGCAGAGTAAGATGGCAGGGTGCACAGTGGAGGTTACCTACCCTCACTGTGCACAAGTACGAGCTTACCGCACAGAGGTAAGGCCACAGTTCAAGAGGTACAAGGTACAGGGATATGGCGTCCCATCGAGAGCAATCAGGGGCGAAGTCAAGGGTCTCTGCCATCGCCACCAGCTCCTGTTTGGAGTGTAGCCCTTGTCTTGTGGTCTTGTATGACCGTTGTAACCCTGGCCACCACTATATAAGGTGGCATAGGGAACCCTGGTAAAGGGTTGAACGTTGGACGTTGGAAGGTTGGTCACTCTGTACTCTTACACTTAGCAGCTTGGAAGCACCATTGTTGTGTACTATATCGATCCATATATACAATCAGTAGAGCAGGAGTAGGGGTGTTATCTCCTTACGAGAGCCCCGAACCTGGGTAGATCAGTGTCTCTTTCTGTCGTGCTCTTTAGCTCGTTCCCCTCTCCCGAATCCTCCAGCATCTAGTCGGCCCCCATTTAAGCCATCCTATGGCATATGTTGTTTCACCACGACGACATTTGGCGCCCACCGTGGGGCAGATCGATATGCTGGGCGGAGTGTTCATTCGGACGGGGTCTGTGATAGCAGCTTCGGGAGTGCGCGTGGTCTCTGGCCTCGTCCAGAGGCTAGGCTCGCTCAGTTTCGTCAGTGACAACGCCGGTTGTCTCGGTGGCCGGCCGTTCCCCAGGGATGGCCGGATTATGTCTTTCGGTTCCCACGAGGTGTACGTGGGGACTGAGAGAATTTGCAGGAAGGAGGTGCTGGTGGCGTCGGATCCTCCGTCACATCGGCTGGCTCACGCTGGGCGTAGCGCTCGCTCAGTAGAGTCGGCTGAGGTGATGATGGCCGGCACATCCGTGCCGCCGGCGGAAGAGGCCGGCAAAGCAGCAGCAGCCGGAGCTTCTCCTCCGGAGCCGCCGAAGGTCAAGAGGTCGGCGCGTCCTCCGTTGGAGCGTGTGGAGAACCTGGCCGGCACTTCGGGTGTGCCGGCTAGGGGCGAGGTTCTTCTTCCCATCATCGACCGGCTTCTCGAGCCGGTGCGATCCGGCGTTGATCCGGAGCAGACAAGGGAGATCCTGGAGGGATCTCGTCAGGCCCTCGTCGACGAGGCCCTGGCCATGAACCAGGAGCGCGAACGGTTTAACCGGCAACTCCGTGAGTATGAAGCAGCCCATGGTTTTACTCCTGTAGTAATCCGGCCTAGCCGGATAGAAGAGGTTAGAACTAGAGGCAGAAATCTTAATGCTGAGATAGGAAAAGATGCTAGAGATAAGAGTCATACTGCAACTAGTACTGTGCCTAAGGTAGTCTATTCTTCGCCAGTAAAGAACCTTAGAGCAGCGGCCGAGGTAGCTAAGGATTTATCTTGTTTATCCGGCGAAGCACTGCGTGAGCAGCAAGCCCGGCTTAACCAACTTTTGTCTGAAGCTACAAAGCAGCAGGAGGCCTTTAAGAAGGCAAACCCAGGTGCCGGGGCATCCCAGTACATTGTGTCGGCGGGAGGTGCCGGTGCGAGGTCGAGGGGCCAAGCCTCGTCCCCGCATCCTAGCGCCCGGCGTGCCGGAAGTGTGACCTCTGGCCGCCGGGACAAGCAGATCCAGGTGTACGATCCGGCTGCCGCCGGAAAGCAGGCGGTGGTGCAGAAGAATGTCGGCCAAGCTGACAAGTATGTCGGCAGCAAGAAGCCCGGCCAGAGTGTGCCGGCCGGGCATGAAGCAGCAGCGGCCGTTGGTGGCCGGAGTAACAGTGCAGCCCGGCGTCAGCAACAGGGCGCCGGAGGTGCAGCGCAGTAGCAGGGTGCAGGTCATCCGGGACATCGAGAGGATGACGGCAATTCCGCCCTTGCCAGGGCGGGATATCAGCAGCAGCATCAGCAAGGCCGGCATAGTGAGCAGCATCAGCCGGAGCAGCAGCAGCAGATGATCGCAGGCCCAATAGCATCCCGGCTTGGACCTCGGTCCTTGGAAGCCAATGATGCACGTTTCAAGCTGGACAAGATCCACCAATCAGAGTTGGTGGAGAGGCAAGGAGCTCCGGGCCCTATGTGTTTCGGACCCCGGATTATGGGGGAGCCGGTGCCTTACTACTTCCAGCTCGCGCGTGGCGCGAGGACATATAATGGCAGTACGAAGCCGGAAGATTGGTTGGAGGATTACTCCACAGCGGTGAACATCGCCGGAGGAAACCTCAGATGGGCGGTACGATATGTGCCGCAGATGTTGGAAGGTCCAGCCAGGATATGGCTGAATAATTTGCCGGCCGGGAGTATCAACGGCTGGATTGATTTCGAAGAGCAGTTTGTGTCGAACTTTACCAGTACATACAAGAGGCCCAACCGTCCGCAGCAGCTGGCTAACTGCCGGCAAGGAGTGAATGAGACTGACCGTGACTATCTGACCAGGTGGTGCACGTTGCGCAATTCCTGCGAAGGAATCAATGAGCAGCAGGCCATCATGTGGTTCGCTCATGGGTGCCAACATGGCACCATGCTGTGGCAAAAGCTTCAGAGGCAAATGCCGGCCACGCTGGCCGAAACAATCAAGATCGCTGATAGTTATGCTCTGGGAGATCCCAAGCAGCCCAGTCTTGATTCACAAGGACAGGGGCAAACCCAGGGGAACACCAGCAATGCTGGGAGATCAGGGCAGTTTTATCGCCCGGATAACCGGAATAAGAGGAGAGATGAGCGGCCGGATTATCGGTATGGCTCAGCACAAGTTGCAGCTGTGGAGGAAGAGCAAGGGGGCGCCGGCAGTAGCCAGCGTCCGAGATATGAGAACTATCAGCAGCCTCAGCAGCAGCCGCAGCAGCAAGCACAGATGTTCCAGAAGAAGAATGTCTGGACCAACAAGAATGCCGGCGGAGCCGCCGGCCAGAAGAAGCAGTGGCCGAAGTATACTATGGGTCTTGCCATGGACAAGCCTTGTGTGTTTCACACATTCCAGCCGGGAAAGCCGGCAAACCATTTGACAAGGAACTGTTCGTGGCTGGACGACATATTAGCAGGTCGTGCAGGTCCCTGGGGACCGGCTAGACCCTCTGTCCCGGCAGCTCCATCGCCGTTGACAGGTGCCAATACAATTGCAGTCCCACCTAGGCCGGGTAATCCTGGGAATCAGAGCAACGCCGGAAATGCCGGCGTAAATCAAGTTGACCAGAGCTATAATCCGGAATATAACGCCGGAGGCCCAGGAGCGGGCCGGAATGAGTACAAGGAGTATGATCAGAGCTATATGGTCTTTGAGACCGAGAGAACAGACAAGCAGAGCTTGTACCGCCGGAGTCTGGAGGTGAATGCCGTTATGTCGGCTGTGCCAAAGCTGATGTACTGGTCTGACCAGGCTGTTGGTTGGGACAGGGCAGATCATCCCCGGATCATGCCAAATCCCGGCGGATATGCTCTGGTGATGGATCCGACATTCGTCGGGCCGGCTAATAACGTGAGATTCAGCAAGGTCCTCATTGATAATGGAAGCAGCATCAACATCATGTATCGAGATACGATGGAGAAGCTGGGAATCAAGGAAAATATGCTGGAACCAAGCAAGACCACGTTCCACGGCATTGTGCCGGGACTTTCGTGTGCGCCGATGGGCAAGATCCGGATGGATGTCATGTTTGGCAGCCGGGATAACTGCAGGGTGGAAAACCTCATGTTCGAGGTGGTTGATCTGGAGAGCCCCTACCATGCTTTGCTGGGTAGACCGGCACTGGCAAAATTCATGGCCTCTACGCATGTGGCGTATCTGAAGATGAAGATGCCGGGACCCAAAGGAGTGATCACCATCATTGGTGATTACAAACGTTCGATGGCATGTGCCACCGCCGGATCCAATCTGGCCGAGACTCTGATCATTGCAGAGGAGAGGAAGAGGCTCAAGCGAGCAGTGGAGATTGCTGAGACGGTCGTGGCCGGCAAATATATGCCGGGCATGACAAATCCCGGCGGCAGTGCTTCTTTTCAAGTAGGCAAGGAAGTCAAAAAGGTGCCTCTGGATGAAGCTTTCCCGGAGCGCCATGCCCTGGTTGGGGCAAGTTTGGATCCCAAATAGGAAAGCGAGCTCATCAGCTTCCTCCGTGAGAATCGGGATATCTTTGCATGGTCTACTTCGGACCTGCAAGGTGTGCCGAGGGAGCTGGCTGAGCACGCATTACACGTGAGACCCGATGCTAAGCCAGTGAAGCAGCCGCTCCGGCGGAATGCCGGCGACAGAAGGAAAGCCATATGGGAGGAAGTGGCCAGGCTCTTAGCCTCTGGCTTTATCAAGGAAGTACTTCATCCGGATTGGGTGTCTAATCCGGTTTTGGTGGAAAAGAAGAAAGACGAGCCCGCCATAGTGAAAGTATGGCGGATGTGTGTTGATTACACCAACTTGAATAAGGCATGTCCTAAAGATCCATTCCCGCTGCCTCGGATCGATCAAGTGATTGATTCCACAGCCGGATGTGAACTGTTATCATTCGTAGATGCCTATTCTGGTTTCCACCAGATCCCCTTGTTTGAGCCAGATCAAATAAAGACATCCTTTATTACCCCGTACGGGGCTTATTGCTATCTCACTATGCCGTTCGGTTTAAGAAATGCCGGCGCAACTTACCAAAGGTGTATGCAAAAGTGTTTGCACGATCAGATAGATAAAAATGTGCAGGTATATGTCGATGATATCGTCATAAAAACCAAGGAGAGCAAGACTCTCATAGATGATCTCCGGGAAACCTTTGGGAACCTGAGGAGATTCCGGATGAAGTTGAATCCGGCTAAGTGCACCTTTGGTGTGCCGGCGGGCAAGTTGCTCGGTTTCCTTGTTTCCAGCCGGGGTATTGAGGTGAATCCCGGCAAGATTCGTGCCATAGAAAGGATGAAGCCGCCGACAGATTTGAGGGAAGTACAGAAGTTCACTGGGTGCCTCGCATCCCTGAGCCGCTTCATAAGCCGGCTGGGAGAGAAAGCTCTGCCGTTATATCAGTTGATGAAAAAGTCCGACACATTTGTCTGGACAACGCAAGCAGATGCAGCTTTCAAGGAATTGAAACAGTTGTTGTCAACAGCGCCGGTATTAGCGTCGCCGATGCCCCGGGAGCCAATGTTGCTCTATATAGCGGCAACCAACCGAGTTGTCAGTGCTGTGGTGGTAGTAGAGCGAGAGGAAGGAGGCAAAACCGTGCAGAGGCCGGTATATTATCTGAGTGAAGTCCTCTCCACCTCAAAGCAAAATTACCCCCACTATCAGAAGATGACCTATGGTGTCTATATGGCGGCTAAGAAGCTCAAGCATTACTTCCAAGAGCATCCAATCCGGGTAGTGGCCGAGGCCCCTATCTCGGAAATTATAGGCAACAAAGATGCCAGCGGCCGGATAGCAAAGTGGGCAATAGAGCTTTCACCATATACACCGCAGTACGATAAGAGGGATACAATCAAGTCCCAGGTCTTGGCTGATTTCTTTATTGACTGGGCCGAGATACAGTATGAGCCACCATTGCCAGATGCCAATTATTGGAGGATGCATTTCGATGGGTCCAAGACAATCCATGGCTTGGGTGCTGGCATAGTTCTCAGTTCACCAAAGAATGACCAGCTGAGATACGTCCTGCAGATTCACTTTGCAGCATCAAATAATGTGGCGGAATATGAGGCACTTGTGCATGGCCTGAAGGTGTCTAAGGACATAGGAATTCGCCGGATCATGTGCTTCGGGGATTCTGACTTAGTGATTCAGCAGTGTTCCGGCATATGGGACGCGCATGATGCTAACATGGCATCATACCGTTTCCTAGTGCAGCAGTTAAGTGGTTACTTTGAAGGTTGTGAGTTCCGGCACGTTCTCCGGGCTCAGAACGATGCAGCCGATGCATTATCCAAGCTGGGGTCTTCCCGAGATTCAATCCCGCCCGGCATTTCGCTGGAGCATCTGAGGAAGCCATCGATCAAACCCTCGCCGGAGTCATCCTCCATTTATGTCCCGCCAGGTCCGCCGGAGGAAGCAGTTCCGATGGAGATAGATGCCGGAGTCATGTTGGATAACCCGGGGACTGTTTCCTCAGTCCCGGGGACTGGGCCGACATATGCTGTTAGTACAGTATTCCGGAACAAATCTAAAGGCAAGGGTAAAATGTGCCAAGAGGTTGTGCCGGTATACCCGGGGACTGCTCCGGCATACCCGGGGACTGATTCTTCAGTCCCGGGGACTTCGCAGCCCATGGAGATCGATTATGTGTCGGTCGAAATGATGGAAATAGATCAGGCAGTGTTCACTGTCAGGGAAGTGCCCTCATGGGCACGTCCCATCATGAACTTCATGGTGGATGGTCAAGTGCCGGCGGATGAAACCGAGGCCCGCCGGGTTATAAGGAGATCCAAAGCGTATACCATCATCAACAAAGAAATATACAAGAGAAGTACCACCGGAGTATTGCAGAGATGTGTCGAATCTGCGGAGGGTCTGGAGATGCTCCGGGAAATTCACCAGGGGGAGTGTGGTCACCATGCTTCGTCCAGGGCATTGGTGGCAAAGGTATTCCGGCATGGCTTTTATTGGCCAACGGCACTGCAAGAGGCAGAAAACTTGGTCCGGAAATGTAATGGGTGTCAAAGATATGCCCACCAGATTCATCAGCCGGCATCTGCCCTGAAAACTATCCCAATAACCTGGCCCTTTGCTGTTTGGGGCCTGGATATGGTCGGGGCTTTTAAGCCGGCCAGAGGGAAAATGACCCATATCCTGGTCATGGTGGACAAGTTCACCAAGTGGATTGAAGTGAAGCCCATAAGCAAGTGTGATGGTCACACAGCAGTGAAATTCTTAAAGGATATAATCTTGAGATATGGTGTTCCTCATAGCATCATCACTGACAATGGGTCAAACTTTGCCCAAGGGCCATTTGCCAGATTTTGTGAGGAGGTGGGAATCCGGCTGGACGTTGCGTCGGTTGCCCACCCTTGTGCCAATGGCCAAGTAGAGAGATCGAATGGGCTAGTATTATCCGGCATAAAACCCCGGCTGATAGAGCCCATGGAGAAAACTCCGGGATGTTGGCTAGATGAGCTGCCAGCAGTGCTGTGGAGTTTAAGAACTACTCCGAATAGATCAACAGGCTACACACCATTTTTCCTGGTGTATGGAGCAGAAGCTGTGCTTCCAACAGATGTAATACATGATGCACCAAGAATAGTGCTATATACTGAGGAAGAGGCTAAAGAAGCCAGAGAAAATGATGTTGATCTGCTAGAGGAAGCAAGGGAAATAACTCTGTCAAGAACAGCAGTATATCAGCAGAACCTCAGACGCTATCATGCGCAGAAGGTAAATCCAAGGAGATTTCAAGAGGGAGATCTAGTACTCCGGCTAAAGCAAGGAACAGAAGGCCGGCATAAGTTAACTCCTCCATGGGAGGGGCCATTCATTGTGAGCAGAGCTCTGCACAATGATGCCTATTATCTTATAGATGCGCAGGACCCCAAGAAGAATAAGGCGGACAGGTCCGGAGAAGAAACCAAGAGGCCATGGAACATAGCTCTGCTGCGCCCCTTTTACTCCTGAGCAACACAATGTATGTATTTCCATATTTTCCTTTGTATGCCGGCGTGTTGTGCCGGCACAAGACTAATGAATGAAATACCGGCATCCTGAAGAAGCCGGGTAGCTAGCTCCGAGGTATATTTGTTGTTTATTTACAGTTTTTTGTTATATGCCGGCTGGCTTTATTTGAATGTTTCCTATGTCGGCCTAGTAATGTGTCGGCATCAAAGGCCACTCTTCGACTCAGCTGCTGTCCGAAACCCGGCTTCATGGCTAGCAAGAGTAGATGCCGGAGATTGTCTACACATGGAAAACGGCTAAGGAAATACAAAGCAAGCGAACCGACATTTTCGTTAAAGCTAAAGTTAAAATTTAAAGTGTCGGATGATTTGAAGTCTAAGTCTCAAAGTTAAAGTACTATATGTTCGAGGAAGCAACCTTGAGACTCATACGTCGAAAGCCAATTTAGGTAGACAAGTAGCCAAGGTTGTGAAATTGAGGAAACAGGAAAACAACTCGGTGACTTAGCCAAAAGATGATCCGGCATTAGTAACAAGCAAACCAAGATAAAACTTGTTCAGGTAGCAAACCAAAGGAAATTAAACGTGTATATTACATCTGCACCCGGCATACCGGGGATCTGATAAAGCGTAAAGTGTTTTTGGTGCAAAGATTCAAGGGGCAGGCGCGGGGCCGCCAGCAGGTGGAGCAGTAGCAGTCGAGATGTCGGCCTCAGGTGTGCCGGACGCAGCAGATGGAATGGAGCCATCGCCTCCGCCCGGGGCAGATGCCTGTTCCGGGGCTTCAGTGTCGGCTTCCTCAGCTTCATCTTCATCTTGGCTGGAGTCGGAACCCTCAGCAGCGGCAGATGTCCCGGCATCGTCATTCTTCTCCGGCTCGCGGATGTCCCGGACGAATTTGTCGGTGTCGGCATAGTCCACATAGCTGTGGGCCAACTCCTTGCGGCGACGGATATGATCCGGATCCGTGGTCCAGATGGATCCTTCGCGCACGGTGCGCAAAGTCTCCAAGTCTGCCTTTTCATACCAAGACAAGAAGTAGCTGAGGGCTTCGTCGGCTCCAACCCTCGCGCCGGAATCTCGCCACTCCCGGAGGCGAACCTTGGCAAGCTGCAGGTCGTTGCCGAGGTCAACCGGGTCAGTGGGAGTCCTTTGTCCCGGCCAGAGGGCAGAGAATGCCTCCTGGGCGCCGAGGAAGAGCTCTTCAGTGTAAAGGGTCATGGCCTCCTTCCGGGACTGCAGGGCCAGCAGCTGCTCCGACATGTCCCAGTTGGGCGAGTCAACCGGAACACCCCGGTTTTCTCGGTCCAACTGCAAACATGCCTGCAGAATAGAAACAATGTTAGCAAAAGGAAAATATGTCGGCATAGATGCTATGCCGAAAAAGATTACACTATGTCGGAAAGGATAAAAGGGGAAAGGATTTGAAGCTTACGGGCAAGGTCGGCATTCAGCTGGGCAACTGTAACCTCCCATTTGGTGGCCTGTTCCTTCAGGCTATCCAGTTCAGCGTGGGCGTTGGCAGCATCAGTCTCAGAGGTAACAAGCAGGGTATGGGTTTTCTTCAGTAGGCCCTCCCTCTGTTCCTTTTCGTCCAGCAGCTCGGTGATCCGGCCCTTCAACTGCTCAACCTCGGCCTTGTGACCGGCATCCCGGTCGTCCAGTTGCTTGGCCACATCCACCGAGGACACACAATCCTGGTGGCGTGCCTCCAGTGCAGCCTTCTCATCTGCAAAGATTTCAGGTTAAAAGGATTTGAAGAAAGAAAACAGTGACAAAGAGTAAAGGATTTGAAGTATAAAGTAGCTATCCGGGTAACAGCAGGATCCGGCATACCAGTAAGCTCTTTCACCCTCTTGAGAAGCTCGGTGACTTGCGCTTCGGCACCAGCTGAAGAATGTCGGCACAAGGTTACGTGTCGGCAAGAGTAAGCATTGCAAAGTAAAGAGAGGAAAGATATCCGGCATACAGCAGTATGTCGGCAAAGATTACATTTCAGGGACAGCTCCAGCTGAAGCTTGCTGTGTGCGTCGGAAAGCTTCCGATGCTCGCACACCAAGTCATGGAACATGTTGGCCCGGGTGTTGTTCATGAGCTGCAAAAATGCCGGGATTTGAAATGTCAGCAGAGAAATTTGACATGATAATTAAAGTGAAGATTTTGTCAAGTGATCATTCTTTTAAAAGACCCGGCACAGGTGCTGCGCACCTATCCCGGCCCTCGGTGACTAGGATTTGAAGCTCGAATCGAGCTTATATCCCGGTCAAGAGGATTTGAAAGATAAATAGAAATGTGAAATTGTTAAAGACCCGGCACAGGTGCTGCGCACCTATCCCGGCTCTCGGTGACTAGGATTTGAAGCTCGGATCGAGCTCATATGTCGGCAGTTAATTCAAAAGAAGCTAGCTAAAGGACTATGAGAAAATCCCGGATGTCCATATCCCGGACAGCCGACATTTTCGGGGACTGGGGATATGTGTGTAAATAGAGAGGACTTACGTTGGTGGCAGAGGCCAACTTGTGAAGTCTTTGCTGGATGCTGAGGAGCTCGCTGGCGATCGGTATGGGCTTCGCTGCCAGGAAGTCGCTTGGGTCGCCACTGGTCTTGGCTTCGGCCAGCTTCTGGCTCCTTGAGTCCGCAGTGTCCATGTTGCTGGCGTCGTTCCACTTGATGCACTGCTCCTTAAGAGAGCCGAGGCTCTCATCACTTTTCGTCGCAAGAGGGACGAGGCCCTCGAGTTCTGGGGTGTCGAAGAAGCTTTTCCGGTACCCCGGCCGGGCTGCTGCCCTGCCAAGATGCAGGGCCAGAGCAGAGCTGGTCTGGGACGCTGCCTTGGGAGGAGCAGTTGCGGCAGATTGTGTGCCGGACTTGGCCGGCTGAATCTTCAACGTGCCGGTCCGGGCCGGGGTAGTGGACTTGGCCGGTGCAGTGGTCTTGGCCGGTGCAGTGGTCTTGGCCGGTGCTGGGGTCTTGTCAGCTGAAGGAGTCTCAGGTGCGGGCTGTTCCGGCGCGGCCGGTGCTTCTTGGCCAGCAGGAGCGGGATCCGGAATAGTCTGGACCTCTGGCACTAAAGGGCCTTTGCCCTTGATGTCTATGCCGGCGCTCTTGTCGCTTGCGCCGGCGTCGTGAGTTATGCCGGCGTCGCTGGTGGGCGCGCCGGAGTCTGGGGCTTCTTGGTGGGCTCCTGTGTCCATGTGGACATCAGGAGCCGGAGGTTCCTGTTGAGCCCCCGAGTCCATGTGGACGTCGGGGGCAGAGGTATCTTGTTCCGGCGGAGGAACGTCCTTCGCCGGGGAGGTGGTCTTGTCGGGCGCAGGCGAAGATGCCGGCGCCGGTGAGGTCGTGTGACTGGCAGAGGGAATGTCGGAGGTAGCAGGGGCAGCGGGCTTGGTAACCTTCGGGTCGCCACTCAAGCCAGAAGCTTGTTCCGGCTCAAGAGGAGCACTGAAAGAGAGAAAACACCAAGTCAGTAATACAAACAAGAGATATGTCGGAGGAAATGCAAAGAAAAGGAAATTTACCCCGAGGCAACAGGCCTCTGTTTCTTCTGTTTGGGCACGCAGACCTTCTGCCTTTTCGACCTCTGAGGTATGTCGGACTGGGGCTTCACCCCTCGCTTCCGGCCGGCACGTCCGCCGGTGGAAGGAGGTCCCTGGTTCAGAGGGGCGGCGTCGATAACCACATTGTCCGGGATAGCTGAGGACGGCATTGGAAACTCGTAAGCAATAGGTGTTTCTGGAAAGGCGTACGCAAGTGGCATCGGGTCATAGTACAGCAGGACCTCCTCGTCAGAATCAATCTCACTCCGGTCTTGAGTATAATGCCGGGATGAAGAGCCCTTACCCATGGCAGCTGCAGCACGGGTGCTCCTGGGAAGCTTATCCCAATGATCCGGATCTTCAACATCCGCAACGGTGCGGTCCGCCGCGATCTTGATCCGGGAGTTCTCCATGGTCTGGAAGCTGAATTTCTGTATAAACAGCAAAGTCAAGTATTCAGACAAGGAAATATGCCGGTGGAAGAGGTATGTCGGATCAATATGATATGTGTCGGCAAACAGGCATGTGTCGGCTTAAGTATCTATGTGCCGGACATGGACTTTATGTATCGGATAAGATGGTTTACCGTTGGGGCGGGCCTATCCCGGCTGTATGGTTCTAGCCCCCAGGCAAAAGTGGCCTGAGAGGACTTGCAGACATCCTTAATCCGGCGCAGAATGTCGGCCGGAGTCAGCTCGTGTGTGGAGTGCCGGGTGGGGTCCATTGGCCCGCTCATCTGGCAGATCTTATGCGACCGGCGCTGCAGAGGGGAGACGCGCCGGCTTATATAGCAGGCCACCAGGTCTTGAGGAGTTAGACCGGCATCCAGGAGCTCGCCCTTAACCCGGTGAAGCGCATTCACCGGCATCACCGAATTCTTCGGGTTGTAGGTCCAGTTCGTCATAGCCAAGGGTGGCTCGTCCACAAATGGCGGCAGGTTGAGCAGATCCTCGTCGGTGGTGTTCTTGACGTAGAAGAAGCTTTTCTGCCACTTCTTGCAAGATTCCAGGAGCTCCACCTTGGGGAAGTCCGAGCCCTTCCGGGACATGATGGTGGCCGCGCCGCAGAGGGTCATGGGGCGGTCCTTCTTTTCCTGGGCCGTCTCCGGCGGGTCGTCCTTGCTCCGGGGCGGCTCTTGGACGACTTGCTTCCGCAGTTGGAAGTACTTCGCCCAGCCTTGAGTAAGGGCCTCTATGCCGGCATAGCCCTCGCAAAAAGCAGCGAAGGCGGAGAGGATCATCACGGCATTTGCCGGGATATGATGAGGTTGCAGGTCGTAAGTGTTGAGGAAGTCCCGGAAGAAGTCCGATGCCGGCAGACCAAAGCCCCGCTCGAAGTGGGCGATGAAGACGACGCGTTCGCCGGGTTCAGGTGCCGGCACAGTTTCTCCTGCTGGTAGCCGGCATGCTACGCCCTCCGGGACTCTCCTGGTGGAGGTGACCCAGGATATGTCGGCCGGAGTAACCTCCGACCCCTCCCAGCCGGAGCGTCCTTGAGCTCGGGCCGAGGTATCTTCCTCAGAGGCCGAGGTAGCCATCATGCTTGAAGATGCCATCTTAGTGGCCGGGATAAGGCGTGAGAGCCGGAGTCCCGTGATGTTATTCCTATCAAGGCCGGAGAAAAGAGGGAGGTTAGTCTCTCCGGCATACGACTCTCACAGATGTTAGCAGGAATAGAAGATCTACCGAGACAGTTAAAATAGGAAACAAATAAAGGTAAAACTCCTAAAGATGAACACCTGCGAGCGTTGCCTAGCAATGCTAGTCGAATCAAAGGGAAAACTAGCTCTGAGACTGAAGCAGATCTGTGCAAGTGGGGCTACCGGTGCGAAGTTGTAAAAGGCGTGAAAGAGGAAGAACAGAGGGAGGTCTCACCGGAGCTTGGCCGGCGACGATGGAGCGGCGGCGAGCGTGCAGGAAGATCCAATCTCCCCGCAATGCTGCAGAGGGAAGAGGCGGCGGCGGCGGCGTCGTCAATGATGATGCCGTGCGTCGTCGGGCGTCGGCCTCGGCGGGGAGCAGGTCGGCTACGGCGGCGATGCTGCTCTTCGGGCCGGCGGTGAAGCGCAGGAGGCAAAGGAGGAAGGCGAGGAAGACGATGGTGGGGGGTAAAAAGATAGGTTTACCCCCGCCGCCCTATTTATAGGTCTACCGAGGAGGCCGGTCGTGGGGGTCGTGGGGATCGTGGGAGTGTTCCACTCCCCCGACCGTTTCTGCGGCAAGGCGCCGCGTGGCGGCACAGAGTGGGGCGGCGGTTCCTGTAACCGTGCCATGACGCAATGATGGCGAGAAGTAACTGCTGCACTGTGAACCGTCACATCGTGGGTGATCGTTCGAGGTGGCAGGGCAGTTACAAGTTTCGATGCAAAGCTGTCGGACATGGCTTCTCGAGGAAGACTCGTCTATATGTCGGATTAATTGCCCGATGTATATGTTCCGTCCGGAATACCCTCGGGACCGGCCGGAATAAGTTTTGGAACAGGAACAGAGGCCGGGATATGTGCAGATGTGCCGGCATATACATCTGACCGCCGGGGCATAATAAAGAAAGGTATGTTGAACCTGTCAAGGCTCCACAGTTATGACTGGGGAACCTCGGCAGCTTCGGGGACTAGTGTCGGGGGGATGACCCCCGGTAGGGTCAAGAGAGTAGAAAGACACAAGGCTATGATTGACTTTATGCCGGGTTATCAAGGAAGGGCCTGGCCGGAATATAAGAGCATCGGGGCTGATACTTAGATATGCCGGCATAGCCGGAATACTTATAAAAGTGTGCCGGCATATACTTAGATATGCCGGCCTAACCATTTGGTGTGTTGTGCAGGAGCAGGGGAGGCCGGATTACCCGACCCTCGTAGGTCGTTGGTCCGGCATATAAGTCCTGGGTATGGCCAACGGTCATATCCGGGATGCTTAAGTCAACCAAGGTGTCACATCCCTACAATCAAGGAAGAAAACATCCCAGCATGGTAGCAGAGTAAGATGGCAGGGTGCACAGTGGAGGTTACCTACCCTCACTGTGCACAAGTACGAGCTTACCGCACAGAGGTAAGGCCACAGTTCAAGAGGTACAAGGTACAGGGATATGGCGTCCCATCGAGAGCAATCAGGGGCGAAGTCAAGGGTCTCTGCCATCGCCACCAGCTCCTGTTTGGAGTGTAGCCCTTGTCTTGTGGTCTTGTATGACCGTTGTAACCCTGGCCACCACTATATAAGGTGGCATAGGGAGCCCTGGTAAAGGGTTGAACGTTGGACGTTGGAAGGTTGGTCACTCTGTACTCTTACACTTAGCAGCTTGGAAGCACCATTGTTGTGTACTACATCGATCCATATATACAATCAGTAGAGCAGGAGTAGGGGTGTTATCTCCTTACGAGAGCCCCGAACCTGGGTAGATCAGTGTCTCTTTCTGTCGTGCTCTTTAGCTCGTTCCCCTCTCCCGAATCCTCCAGCATCTAGTCGGCCCCCATTTAAGCCATCCTATGGCATATGTTGTTTCACCACGACGACAGACTGCAAAGCTAGTAAGCTAGATAAGCGTACATAAAGTTCTTCTAGGTTCTGAATCCCAGAAGACTGCAAGAACACCTGTTTTAAGTAGCATCGCATAAGGTAGTCTTTTTTTTTTTGAACACAGCATAAGGTAGTCTTAAGATACATCTAATAGACTGCTACTGCAGCACTGACTAAGCTGGCTATTTATACATAAAGTTCTAGTTATCATCTGATTTAAGGAGCATCACATACGATAGCTAAATTATACATCGGGGCCTCGATGCCAAAAGTTGACAAACTGGTTGTCTGATAAGAAGTCTTGCTCCTCGTTACTCGAAAAAAATCCAAATTATGTGTCCTTTTTTAGTAGCTATGCTACCTTCTTTAGCAACATCAAGTGCTTAGTGCCTACATCAAAACTGCAGAAACAGTCCTCAATGTTCAGCAAAACTGTGACTACATCAGTAGGCTGCAAATTTCCTTCAAAGTGTCTTCTGCAATGGAGGGGAAAAGGGGAGACCGAACCTCATCTAGCATGTCTTTGGCTCTTTGCACTCATTATCTTGCACAAAACTAATTCAAGCGTTTTTGGGTAAAGATGTAACATGTTATATCACATACCCTGATAAGAAGGATCAACATGGTATAACTTCTCACAGGTTCAAGTGCAATTTATAGATCATTAGTTACATACCATTGTAATTTAGAGTTCGGAGAGCAAAAAATAACTCACGAATTAAGGATTATCTGTTTGGTGTCAAAGGCAGAAACGTTGTGGCTTTCAATGGGACATTCTTCATCACCCTCTGAAATGGGAACACAATAAATTGGTATAACATCCAAATATCTGAATGATAAAACCAAAAAAAATTGTAGAATAAGTCCTCAGAATGACTTCTCACTATAGTCACGCTTTGCATCCAAATATATGCTCTTTAAGAGCATTGTCATTGCAAAGCAACTTTGAGGGTGTAAACTTTATTTTGCACACTTCTACCTAAATAGCCAACCATTCCCACTGAGCTACTATGCATGAAGCTGAAGAAAAGCAACTCACATTATTCGTTTTAAGGTCTGACAATAAATAGATATCATTGTGCATTTCTCTGAAATAATTAGTTTCAGTATGCTCTCTTAGGACATTTGCCCTTCACCATGCTGACACGCATATTTTTTTCATATCTACAATATGAGTTTTGTAGCTACTTACCTCGCATATCTGGATTTAACATAGTCATTTTAAGTAAGTACTCCTTCAGTTATTTGGATTCTATGGAGGAAAAATGGTATCCTCAGATGACATGCCAATAGCAAGGTAATCATTTTGTCAGACAGATAACCAGAGAAATATTAACCGCAAGCTAAACCGATGCATCTGAGAGAGAAAAAAAAATCTTTCAGCACAAAAGGGAGCACTATACCTGAAATGCAAATTAATGTCGCACCGTCAGCCGTCCACATTGCAAGACAGATGCAAAATATTAGATTTTAGAGCCACAGACACACACAGCTGAAACAATCAGTAGGTTGGAATACCTACGTCGACCAATAATCTGTACAATTTTTTAAATTTAGTCAAATGATACATACATTAAGTAACAAAGAAAGCTGGCATTAATGAAATCTTTGCCCATAAGTACTACAGATGTCTCTCGCGACCTTGGCGACTCCGAGGGCGATGCGGTGAGTCCTGGGCGAGATGGCGCTTGGGGTGCCGCCGGCGCCGGCGGAGCGGCCTCCCGTCTCCCCGCAGGTGGTGGGGGACTTGGGGTCCATTCGCGGTCGGCGCTGGGCCGACGTGGCCGACGAGGTTGACGCCGAGGAAGCGGCGTTGGCCGAGCTCGCCGCGAGGTGTTCTCCCCCTTCGAAGCCGTCCCTCGGCGATTTCTTTGCGGTGGCGCGCCGGGACTTGCGTCCGCATGGTAGGGGCAGCTGCGGCGGAGCTGTGAGGTCGCCGGTGAGGCCCTCGGCGTCCCCGCCGGTGCGTGGGGACGATTCGTCGGTCGGGCGGTGCAGGGTGGGGGCTTCCTCCGATCCAGTTCGTGATGGCGGGGGGTGTTGGGGCGCGACCCCATCTTGGAGAGGTGCTCCGAGATGCGGACTCCTCCGACTCCGCCCATGGTCGCCGTCGGGCCAGGTACGGTGCCGCCGCCGGCGTTGTCCTCATCTGCGCTGGCGCAGGGGGACGCTCGGGGCTCCCTCATGGACCCGGCTGGGCTGACCTCGGGGCGGAGGCCCATCATCCCCTGGCGCAGCCAGGATGAGCGCTCGCGTGTTGGGCCATCCGGGCCACTTCGGCCCATTGGCGCTTGGCTCTGGATTCAGAAAGGATCCTGCTCGCTCGAACTAGGGTTCCCAGCCCCCGCCGCTAACGTTCGTCACCACGCCAAGGCCGCCCGTCGCGTTCGCCTGTGCTCGCCGCCGCCGCCTTTGCGCCGAGCTTCGCCGACGCCCTGATGAAGAGGGGTCGGAGCCCCTCCCCGAGCGAGTCCCCGCCGATTCAGCATCATCGACGCATGCGTGCGGAGTCTCCCCGTCCGGCCGCTCCCGAACCCTACCGGCCGCCGGCGCGTCGTCGCTCTCCCGCCCCCCGCAGCCCGTCGCATCCTTCTGGGCGGGCCTCCGACCGGCCGGCGGTCCGCCGCGTGTCCCCTGCCCGCCGCGACTCC
The DNA here is from genome assembly GCA_007115705.1 of Dactylis glomerata. Classification (NCBI taxonomy): domain Eukaryota; kingdom Viridiplantae; phylum Streptophyta; class Magnoliopsida; order Poales; family Poaceae; genus Dactylis; species Dactylis glomerata. Next base: position 150,342 of record QXEO01000747.1, on the reverse strand, counting down.
GCTCACCCCCGCACCGCCTCTGGCCGACATGAGGAGCCCCTCGGCCGTGGCCATGCCCGCTCGCCCCTGCGTCGGTCCCCACGGGCGAGGTCGCCGGGCGCCAGGGTGCGGTCGCCGGGGCGTCGGGGGCCCTCTCCTGCGGCTCATCGGCAGGAGCATGCGCTCCGGGATGCGCTGGTGCAGCGACAGGGCCCTAGGCCGGTGGAGGGCTCCTGGCGGCAGGACCGTGCTGAGCTATCTCGCCCGGAGCATTCGGGTGCGGCTGGCTCTGCGGCGGCCAAGAAGAAGAAGAACAAGAAACGGAAGAAAGGCCCGGCTGGTGGCATGGGAGGGAACCTGAGCGGGTTCCCACCTGCGCCGCCGGCCGGTGCGCGTCCTCAGGAGGAGGGCATGCCGCCTCGAGAGAAGACGGCGACGACGAATACTTGCTTCAACTGTGGGGTGGTTGGCCACTTCCGCTCAGACTGCACGGAGCCTGAGCAGTGCATTTTGTGTGGGGATGTTTCTCATCTCGCTATGGCGTGCACTGCTCGGTACCGGCGCAAGGCTAGGGAGACGCTAGAGTTCTTGGGCCATGGGATTGATGGAGGCTTCTACTACTTGGACATGGGGGTGCCGAGCCGCCAGCCCCTCAGCACCTCGCAGTCATTTCTGTGCTTCCCTCCCAGGACCCCCCCTTGGCCATTGAGATCACGACAGAGATCATCCGCACCGAGCTTGCTCAGCTGGAGTGTGATTGTGTGTGGAATGTGTGGGAGGTTTCGCCTTCTGAGTTTGCGGTGGCTTTCCCGTCTGCTGAGCTTCTTCGGGTTGTGTCTTGGAGTGAGACGACTATTCTCCCGCTCCACAACATCAAGGTTTCTATCAAGCCTTCATGTGTGGACCCGGAGATAGTTGCCTCACTCTCCTCTGTCTTGGTCCGGGTCCATGGGATTCCGGTGGTGGCGCGGAAGGATTCCTTCCTCGAGCTGATCTCGCAGGCCATCGGCAAGCTCGAGGAGATTGATGGTCAGTCGCTTGCCGGTCAGGGCCCTGTTCGTCTGCGTGTCCTATGCCCTGATCCGGCCAAGCTGAACTGCTCAATCTCGCCCTTCTTCTTTGGGAAGGATGGCAGGTCTTTGGTCGTGGAGTTGGAGAGCGAGGAGGACCAGGGTGGGTCCTTGCCTCACTCTCTTCGCCCTGGCCAGGACATCCCCAGCGAGACGAGGGAGGATGACGACGACTCTTCGAGAGACGACGGCGGCGGCTCTAACAGGGACGGGGGGGGGGGGGGTGTTGCTCCACCTCCAGGGGGTGTGGCGCCCCCTCCTACCTCCGCTCCGCCCTCGCGCACGACGGCTCCTGTCGCTGCTCTGGTCCAGGCATCTTCGCTTGGCCCCCGCTGCCCAGGGTCGGTGGTACTCTCCAGGAGTGCGCCGGCTAAGCTGGTGCAGGTGGACGCTCCCCGCTCCCTCTGCTCTGACCCCGTGGAGCCCTTTGGGTTTCCTCTCTCCCAGTACGGCTCCAACTTCTGCCTCGCTGGCCTGAGTCTCCTCCCCTGAGCTTCGAGCCTCGCCCGCCGTCTCAGTCGCCGGGAGGAGGGGAGGAGGACTCCTCGAGTGTGGGGATGGAGGTTGTCCCTCCCTCTTCTCCACGCTCTCCTGGGGCGGTGTGCTACACATGGTCCCCGGGCTCTACTCCCTCCTCGCCTCGGGGACCTATGACCCCGGCACCTGCTGTCTTGGCGCCAGTCTCGGTCGTCCCCGACACTCCTGGGACTGGCACTGTGGCTCGTGGCCCACGCCGTGCCCGTCAGGCCGCTCAGCCCGCCCAGCCCCCTCGCTACAGCACCCGTCTGGCTCGGTCTAGAGTGGGAGGGGTGCTTGAGCCGACTGTCTCCGAGCAGGCTTCTTGGCGGGCGGCAGCCCGCAACCTTGACCCAGGTACCCCCTCATCAGATCTCCCTTCTCCCCCTTCTGGTTCTCGTTTTTCGATTCTCGATTCTGTTCCTGTGGACGACTTGGACATTGTAGCCTCAGACTGCAGCATTGTATTCCGTGGGGAGCGAGGTCCACGCTTGGAGCAGATTGCCGCGATCAAGGCTAAGGAGATGTATGAGGGGGCTCTAGCCGCCTCTCGCGCTCAGGCGGAGCGCGAGAGGGCAGGGGCCCCTGAGCCTACTGGGCCTGTGCAGGAGGCACCTGGGTCCAGTAATGGCGCCACTCCTTTAGCTAGCAGCGAGGTAGGTCCTACCGGGACCCCCCAGGTGGGGAGGTCGTGGGGGCGACCCCCCTTGGCTCCGTCTCGGCCCTCGACCAGAGGTATGGCTCGCTCGGTCCCCAGTAGGGGGACCACTCCCGATGTTGGTGTCCAATGAGTGCTCTCATTTGGAACCTTAGGGGCTTCGGGGCGCCGGGTCGTCAACGGCAGCTCAAGGAATACATGCGCCAGGAGAACGTGGATATTGTAGGTTTACAGGAGACGATTAAACAAAGCTTTCTGCTTCACGAGCTTGAAGGGCTTAGTAGGCACAAGTTTGCGTGGCACTGGTCCCTGGCCTCTGGCCACTCGGGTGGTATCCTCCTTGGGGTGAAGGAGGACACCTTCGAGGTGGAGGATATGGACCACGGGGAATTCTTTGTGAGCATGGATCTCACCCATAGACATTCTAACCTCAGTTGGGAGGTTATTATCGTTTACGGCCCCGCGGACCATAGTAGGGCCCCCGCCTTTCTCGCCGAACTAAAATCGAAGGTGGATCGATGCACCACTCCAGTGGTGGTAGCGGGTGATTTCAACCTGATTCGATCCCCGGATGATAGAAGTTCGGCGAATATTGACATCCCTAGGATGCGGATGTTCAATGACTGCATTGCGGATCTCGCTCTTAGGGAGATTGCGAGAGTGGGAGCGAGATACACCTGGAGTAATAACAGGGTAGATCCGATCCAGAGTGTGCTGGATCGTGTCTTCGTGTCGGTAGAATGGGAGATGGCCTTCCCACTTTGCTCGCTTCGTGCGGTTACCAGGATTGGTTCTGACCACTCCCCCCTTCTCTTCTCGATGGGGGGTGGGCCTCCCCCGAGGTCGAACCGTTTCCACTTCGAGAACTTCTGGCTCTCCAAGCCAGGATTCGTGGAGGCGGTTAATCTCAAGTGGGAGGCCGCGAGGGCCTCTACCCCGCGCGTGTTCAATGCGGTGGACGTCTGGCACCACTGTGCTAAGATGTCTCGCCAATTCATGCGGGGTTGGGGTGCTAATCTTGGTGCGGAGCTCCGTCAGAGTAAAGGCATCATCCTTGGAAGGATTAAAGATATTGATGCGGCGTCGGACTCTGTTGGCTTATCCGCTGAGGAGTGGCTTCAGCGATACGCCCTTGAGGCCTCCCTTATGGAGATCTACAAGGGTGAGGAGGTGTTCTGGCGACAACGGAGTCGCCAAAACTGGCTCCTTAAAGGGGATGCAAACACGGCATACTTCCACGCCATAGCTAATGGTCGACGTCGGAGGTGCGCCATTCCCTGTCTATGGGAGGGTGATAATCTTCTGGAGGATGCCGGAGATATCTCCTCCCATATTTACTCCTTCTATAAGGAGCTGTTCATGACAGGGCCCCGCTCAGGGGTGTCGTTAGCTGAGGACTTCTGGCCAGATAGGGCTATGGTCTCTGCTGATGAGAATATGGAGCTGACCCTCCCATTCTCGCCCGAGGAGGTTAGACGTGCGATTATGGAGATGAAGGCTGACTCAGCTCCGGGACCAGACGGGTTCCCGGTTATCTTCTTCCAAAAATTTTGGGAGAAGATTCAGGCTGTGATTATGCCAATGTTCCAGGAGTTCTACATTGGAACCTTAGTTATGTCTCGGCTTAATTATGGTGTGATTACCCTGATCCCCAAGATTGTGGGGGCCACGGATATCCGCCAATTTAGGCCGATTACAGTGATCAACGTCATACTGCGGATCTTCTCGAAGGTGTGCGCTTCAAGGCTTGCTCCACTTATGGAGCGCCTTACGCATCCTGGCCAATTTGCCTTTCTAAAAGGCCGGTTTATCCATGATGGGATCCTAGCACTTCATGAGATTGTCCATGAAGTTAAAGTCCGACGCCTTAAGGGTGTGTTCTTAAAGCTAGACTTCCAGAAGGCTTATGACCGTTTGGACTGGGCCTTCCTCCGGCAAGCTCTTAGTCGGAGAGGATTCGATGACAGGATGATTAGTTGGATTATGCAGATTGTCATGAGTGGCAATACTGCCATTAACATTAATGGGGAGGTGGGCCCCCTTTTTAGATCTTCATGTGGTGTGAGGCAGGGGGACCCCATCTCCCCGCTACTTTTTAACGCTGCGGTGGACGTCCTTGCGGAAATCTTAGAGAAGGCTAAGATTTCCAGCCACATCTCTGGTGTGGTAGGGCATCTCATTCCTGGAGGTGGGATTACCCACCTCCAATATGCGGACGATACTATGATCATGGTGGAGGGGTCGGAACTTGACCTGGTCAACCTCAAGTTCCTTCTCCTCTGCTTTGAGGCCATGTCTGGCCTCAAAATCAACTTTGATAAGAGCGAGGTTGTTGTCATGGGGTTCGATCCTGAGGAACAACAGCGGATTGCTGATAATCTCAACTGCAGGCTAGCGTCATTCCCTGTTAATTACTTGGGGATGCCAATTCGGGATACTAGGATTCTCATCAAGGACTTAGACCCTCTAGTAGGGAGGGTTAAGTCTAAGGCTGAGCCTTGGCGTGGAAAGTTTACTTCCAAGGGAAGCAAAACTGTCCTCATCAACTCATGCCTAGCTAGCCTCCCCATGTATGCTATGGGGTTGTACCTCCTTCCAGAGGGAGTGCACGAGGACTTTGATAAGGAGCTGTCGCGCTTCTTCTGGCAGGAGCGCAATGGGCGTCAAAAGTACCATATGGTCAAATGGGCCGATCTGTGCGCCCCCAAGGAATGCGGGGGCATAGGCATCCTAGCTTCTAGGCGCATGAATGTGGCCTTGATGCTGAAATGGGTCTGGCGGATCCTGAGAGATGACGGCGGGTTATGGTTACAGTTGGTTAAGGCCAAATACCTGAGGGGCCGCCTGCTTATGGCATGTGAACGTCGGGAGGGATCTCAGTTTTGGAGATCCCTTCAGGACATCAAGCATGAGATTAGAGCGGGGGTGTCCCACTCCATAGGGGATGGAGCGGGGACCCTGTTTTGGCTTGATCCATGGTTAGGTGGGCGACCTCTTAGATGGGATTTCCCACAATTGTTCGCCATTTGCTCCGACCCGTTGCTGCTTGTGGCCACTGCGGGCCACAGGATGTGGGATATCCCGTTCCGCCGGGTCTTTGGCCCGGAGGAAGCTATGGCGTGGGAAGCGCTACGTGCTAGACTTCCCGACTCTCTCTCGGCCTCCTCAGACAGCGTCTCGTGGCACTTGTCCCCTTCGGGGATCTTCACGGTTAAGTCCGCTTATCGGGCCCTATGTAGAGGGCCCGTCCTGGCGTGGACATCCCCTTTGTGGAAGGCCCCACTTCCCCTTAAAACTAAGATATTTGTGTGGCAGTTGCTTCGGGATCGCCTTCCCACTGCGGTGGAGGTGGCAAAACGACATGGGCCAGGTAATGGCCGGTGTCCCCTTTGCGACGTCCCGGAGACGACTCTCCACATTATTTTTACCTGTCCTGCTGCCCGCTTCTTATGGAGTTTCGTTGCCGAGGCCCTAGGTCCTGAGTGGCAGGCCTTTGACCTTGGCGAATTCCTGGAGGTGCGTGCAAACCGTACCGGAGGGAGGAGGCGCCTCTTCTGGCTCGTGTTTGCCACGATGTCCTGGGCCTTATGGACTATTCGTAATAAGATGGTGATTGAGCATATCGTCCTAAGGCGGGCCTCTGACTCTGTGTTCAAATTTTTGGCCTTTTTGCAGCAGTGGTATCCGCTCTGTAGACAGCGGGACAGGGAACGGTTGGACAGCATGCTGGAGGATCTTCTATTGGCGGCATGCCAATTATCTACGCAGTCCAGCCGTTGAGTTGCTCTCTGTTCCGTGAGAGCTGTATCTTTATTTTCTTTGTTGGGCATGTCTGTGCTGTGGCCCCATCGAACCCTCTTTCTCCCCTCTGCTTTGTTGGATACTTGAACTTTGTATGGTTGTGGTTGCTTTATTTATAAAGCGGGGCGAAAGCCTGTTTCGTCGAAGTACTACAGATGTTAAGAATCCTGAATTAGAAGTAGTACATTCTGTTATAGATACACTAAGCACCAATGAAATCTTTGTAGATAAATACTACAGATGATAGATATGCTAGGATTTTTTAATTTCTCATCCTTGTTATTGAAATTCCAATAAATAGTTAACATGAGACTGTGAGAAAAATACATGAAGTCCCTATCATGAGAGACATAACATGTTTTACTTGAAGTCTTGAGCCAATACAGAATCAGAGGTGAGAACTTGTCCCTGATGTAAGTGGTATTATATGAACTAGTAAATATGCCCGTGCATTGCACCGGCACAGAACAATTCTACGTCATGAGCATATGGTTTTCTCCAGTTTTTTTTTACCCTATGTGTAAACAGAATTCCCAAGCATAGAAATATTTAGCCATATAATATCTCAATGATAACACGACTCTAATTTCCTTTTCAGTTCAAATTTCTTGCATCACCGTGAGGGCATTGATCCTTTGGATAGAACCATTCTTCAGAAGTGCTCTAAATATTAATCTCCAATGCGCTGGGTTTTAGGATTTCTTTTGCAAACAAAAAATCTCTTTCTAAATAGTGCTTTGTGTGCATCAGAGAAAAGAAACATAATCTGAACAGAAGGAAAATTTAAGCATTCTTGCAATATATGTTACAAATAGACGTTGTGATCAACTTTTTTATATTCCCATTGTATCTCTTTTTTCCTTCTAATATAATAGGCAACGCTAGTGTTACTGCGTGCAATCGAAAAAAATATATACATGACAGAAAAACTTAAGAAGGCATATCTACTCTTATGGTGCGCAGTGTAGCAATGCCTAATTTTCAACCCAACATGTGCATATATGAATCGGCAAATAGCTCATAACGATAGCAGTACAGGCTAGAAGATACTCGTGGGCATGTCTAGAAGACAGCAAATCTTGATCAGTAACCTCATAATACATCATACGAATATTCTGCATCACCATGTTTTGAGTTGAACGTTGTGTGGTTGAAGAAATGTGTAGGAGACAGATAACCCGCATCGATATACTTGCATATTATGTTTAGAAATATCCGACTGCATCTATTTTGAAACACACTTACTGTGAATTTAGGAAACAGAAGGACCACGGACATTTATCTCCACGCGAGGATAAGTTATTCTCAAGACGACTATATTACATGTGGGGAGTTTCTAAGGAAAGTTCTAAGTTTCTTACGTCCTACTGGAATGATGATCTAACCTAACTAATCTCAATTTAAGAGACAAAATAAATTGAACGACAAATAACTCACTTTCCTTCTATCAACTACAAGATAAAATCATCATGCTCTCGAACCCACAAGGTGCATATTGTTGTGCATGAAGGTAAAGCCAAGTAGTCATGTAATCTTGGAGACGGCGTGCTGAAGATTCCAAATTGCTAATGTAGATGGAAAATTATCTCGGAACATAAAGATAACGATCCAGCTCCTGCTCAGATGCATCTTCAGCCACACGCTGGCCGCAACAGGATCCAGCTGCGGATGCATCGCCACTCCCTGGGGCGCTCGCACCTACCCGGGACGATCCCATCACCGAGCACAACCACATCGGTGAGCGCTTGTTTCCACACGAACGCGGTAGGCTGAACCAGCGGCGCCAGTCTGACGACCTCCGCGCGATGCGTGCGTGGCATCCTGCTGCTGCTACTTGTGCTGGACGAGGCGGTGTGCAGGCGCTCTTTTGCGCGGTACTCGTCCTGGACGAGCTCCTGGTCGAGGGTGCTGCCTTCTTGTCTTCCACTTCGTCGCCTATGTTCCTCTCCCCTTCTAGGCGAGTCCGGCGGACGCAGAGGGGTGGCAAGGATAGCAAACGAACTGTGGACGGTGTCGATATCGAAGTGGACGTGGAGCTTCTCATCGGTAGGTAAATTCGACTAAGGAGGGTGCTTTCAAGAGGCCGGTTGAGCAGCGATGGCCATAATCGTGGGTTGAACGAGACCTTGGTGAGTCGCCGCCGACGACCTGTCCTCAACGGCGTGGAGGATCAGTTCACGCATGCACATCAAGACAACCAGTGTACCGACCGACGAAGGCCGCGCAGGAACCCGCCGCCGTCGCCTTGTCGCCGGCGATCTCGACCCCCAGTGGTGAACAACTGAAAACGCAGAGTATACGAAGGAGATATGAGCAACGGAAGGCATCAACATCTATGGTGCACGGTGGCCGACGATCGTCTCGTAGTCATGCGAAGGACATGTGATATGTGTGAATGTGAGCAACGGAAGGGATCACCATCTATGGCGTTCTAGGGCGTGAGCACCTGCGCGATGCCGCCCTTCGCTAGCCTCGCCGCGGCCAGCAACGCCAGGGCCCAGGAGCTAGGACAGCGTCAGGCACCTTCCAAGCAAGAACCGTCGTGTTCTACCGTATCTTCCTGGAGACGGTGCGTGGCGATGATTTTTGGTGCTGCGACCTCCGGACCTGTTGCAATTATATCGGGTTCACGACGTGCTGCTCCAGGAGTTCTCCATCTGAATTGTAATCTGTCCCGTGTACGTACGTGCTGCAGGTGTTGGTCAATTGGGGAATCCTTTTCTTTTCTATTGAACCGGTATGGATTACTTCATGCGAACCTTTCTATACCTAATAATAAAAGCAGTAAGGTTTCCGTCGTCAACCAATTTTTTCGGACTAATTTACCCTCCCACTAAATTATAAATTACAACCAATGCCACCCGTAATAAAAGAAAGGTTCGCATGAAGTAATCCATACCGGTTCAATAGAAAAGAAAAGGATTCCCCAATTGACCAACACCTGCAGCACGTACGTACACGGGACAGATTACAATTCAGATGGAGAACTCCTGGAGCAGCACGTCGTGAACCCGATATAATTGCAACAGGTCCGGAGGTCGCAGCACCAAAAATCATCGCCACGCACCGTCTCCAGGAAGATACGGTAGAACACGACGGTTCTTGCTTGGAAGGTGCCTGACGCTGTCCTAGCTCCTGGGCCCTGGCGTTGCTGGCCGCGGCGAGGCTAGTGAAGGGCGGCATCGCGCAGGTGCTCACGCCCTAGAACGCCATAGATGGTGATCCCTTCCGTTGCTCACATTCACACATATCACATGTCCTTCGCATGACTACGAGACGATCGTCGGCCACCGTGCACCATAGATGTTGATGCCTTCCGTTGCTCATATCTCCTTCGTATACTCTGCGTTTTCAGTTGTTCACCACTGGGGGTCGAGATCGCCGGCGACAAGGCGACGGCGGCGGGTTCCTGCGCGGCCTTCGTCGGTCGGTACACTGGTTGTCTTGATGTGCATGCGTGAACTGATCCTCCACGCCGTTGAGGACAGGTCGTCGGCGGCGACTCACCAAGGTCTCGTTCAACCCACGATTATGGCCATCGCTGCTCAACCGGCCTCTTGAAAGCACCCTCCTTAGTCGAATTTACCTACCGACGAGAAGCTCCACGTCCACTTCGATCTCGACACCGTCCACAGTTCGTTTGCTATCCTTGCCACCCCTATGCGTCCGCCGGACTCGCCTAGAAGGGGAGAGGAACATAGGCGACGAAGTGGAAGACAAGAAGGCAGCACCCTCGACCAGGAGCTCGTCCAGGACGAGTACCGCGCAAAAGAGCGCCTGCACACCGCCTCGTCCAGCACAAGTAGCAGCAGCAGGATGCCACGCACGCATCGCGCGGAGGTCATCAGACTGGCGCCGCTGGTTCAGCCTACCGCGTTCGTGTGGAAACAAGCGCTCACCGATGTGGTTGTGCTCGGTGATGGGATCGTCCCGGGTAGGTGCGAGCGCCCCAGGGAGTGGCGATGCATCCGCAGCTGGATCCTGTTGCGGCCAGCGTGTGGCTGAAGATGCATCTGAGCAGGAGCTGGATCGTTATCTTTATGTTCCGAGATAATTTTCCATCTACATTAGCAATTTGGAATCTTCAGCACGCCGTCTCCAAGATTACATGACTACTTGGCTTTACCTTCATGCACAACAATATGCACCTTGTGGGTTCGAGAGCATGATGATTTTATCTTGTAGTTGATAGAAGGAAAGTGAGTTATTTGTCGTTCAATTTATTTTGTCTCTTAAATTGAGATTAGTTAGGTTAGATCATCATTCCAGTAGGACGTAAGAAACTTAGAACTTTCCTTAGAAACTCCCCACATGTAATATAGTCGTCTTGAGAATAACTTATCCTCGCGTGGAGATAAATGTCCGTGGTCCTTCTGTTTCCTAAATTCACAGTAAGTGTGTTTCAAAATAGATGCAGTCGGATATTTCTAAACATAATATGCAAGTATATCGATGCGGGTTATCTGTCTCCTACACATTTCTTCAACCACACAACGTTCAACTCAAAACATGGTGATGCAGAATATTCGTATGATGTATTATGAGGTTACTGATCAAGATTTGCTGTCTTCTAGACATGCCCACGAGTATCTTCTAGCCTGTACTGCTATCGTTATGAGCTATTTGCCGATTCATATATGCACATGTTGGGTTGAAAATTAGGCATTGCTACACTGCGCACCATAAGAGTAGATATGCCTTCTTAAGTTTTTCTGTCATGTATATATTTTTTTCGATTGCACGCAGTAACACTAGCGTTGCCTATTATATTAGAAGGAAAAAAGAGATACAATGGGAATATAAAAAAGTTGATCACAACGTCTATTTGTAACATATATTGCAAGAATGCTTAAATTTTCCTTCTGTTCAGATTATGTTTCTTTTCTCTGATGCACACAAAGCACTATTTAGAAAGAGATTTTTTGTTTGCAAAAGAAATCCTAAAACCCAGCGCATTGGAGATTAATATTTAGAGCACTTCTGAAGAATGGTTCTATCCAAAGGATCAATGCCCTCACGGTGATGCAAGAAATTTGAACTGAAAAGGAAATTAGAGTCGTGTTATCATTGAGATATTATATGGCTAAATATTTCTATGCTTGGGAATTCTGTTTACACATAGGGTAAAAAAAAAACTGGAGAAAACCATATGCTCATGACGTAGAATTGTTCTGTGCCGGTGCAATGCACGGGCATATTTACTAGTCTTTTATTACGGGTGGCATTGGTTGTAATTTATAATTTAGTGGGAGGGTAAATTAGTCCGAAAAAATTGGTTGACGACGGAAACCTTACTGCTTTTATTATTAGGTATAGATATCCTGTTTGCTTGAATGCACCGTTAGTAAGAAAACGGTGAAGAAGTAAATGGCTGCACTTAAATTACAGCAGTTAGCCAAGCAAAATCTAAAGAGTTGCATTAGAATTCCGACAACCAAATCTTGTAACTGAACAGAGATTATTTTTTCCCAATAAACAGAGAAAATAATGTGCACATGCGAACAAATATTACAAAATAGGCGAGACCAATCTATTGGATGCTTCTATCGAAGGTCAAATGTGTTTAGCAGTTAATTAATTACTGAAAGATAGTAAACTTTGCTCTTCTAATATTTTAAAAATTAGTGTTAAAAAATGAATGGACCAGCAAATACGCAATCAGGACACCCTTCCAACCTGTCTGATCATATGCGTTCTCGTTTCAGCCGTAGAACACAAACTGGTCTGGGACCCCTGCAATTGGAAAAAAAAACCATACTTCAGCTCAGTGGGCGAACCCCGCATATATTGCTAACATGAAAGTATTTCCATCCATGGTAATGACTTATATACTCCTACAAAGCCCAAGACCCACTCTGTTCTCGCAGATCTTCAGGATATAATGGTATAAGGGAGATCAAAATTTAATTCAGTTTCTGCACTTTTAAGCCAAAAAGCATGCAAACTGGCACCTGTGGGAGCAAGAACAGGTGAAAAATAGGGGAAGGGAAGGCGGCCGAGCGGAGAGGATAGCAGAAGAACTTAGAAGCCAAATGATTTTTATCGAAGAGAAGCAAAGATCTTAACACTGTATCTTGTGGCAACCATTCTTTAATAATACAGACAACAAAGTAATATGCAAAAACACATAAACGCAATACTTCAGTATAGGAACGCAAATTAAGTAGCATCAAGCCACTGTTTTCTGTAAGGTATGACAGGAGAAGCTTGATAAGCACAATAGCTGGTATGGTTTCCACGGCAACACGCCACACACTGCTATTGGAAAGATCTTAACACTGTGCTGCCAAAGTTTTTTTTTCTGCAATCTAAGGTGTGCTGCCAAAGTTCAAAACTTTCATTTGTTGTTCTGCCGTGTGTTTTTATATTAAAGCAAAAGGACCTAGGACACATTGGATTATCGGCACCGTGTCTAAGTTGCAGGGTAAACCTGTTGTCTTAAGCTTGGCCATCTGAGTAACCACACCCCAAAAAGAGCCATACTCAGGTTGTCCATCGAATCATCTCGATCTTTCCATTAGCAATACATTCTTCAAATGACACAGGCAACATCTCATACAGCGACATAGATAGGCGGTCCTGAAAGTACAGTAAAATTCATTATAATTTAGTAGATTTACGTACACATGAACATGCACATTCTCTTAGACAAACTCACACACACGTTGCAAGTCTGCAAAGTAAGCATCCAGTTTGGGGTGCACGGCCATTACTGAGGAATGCTTTTGAATAGAAAAATCAAATACCATATTGTTTCCTAAGAGGGCTATAAATTCATTATATGAAATCAGTACTGTCACTAAAATAGAAAACATGCAGTACTACCATTCAAAAAGATACGAATAAAACAAAATTAAACACCACATTATGTTTCCTAAAAGGGGTTATAAATTCATATTATTTCCAACTTGTTCTCATGTCCTATTGGCTCCATGCATAATCCATGAATTTTTCACAGGTTGTCTGAGAATCCCTTGTCAAATTATGAACTTGGCCTGCATATAAAGAAAATCAGTATGATGCTTTGTAAAAAATAAGTTGTTTTTTGGGCAACAGTAGAACTATAAGATGCATATACTTACTTGACCATGGCATAGGACTATCTAATTATAAACTGGATCTACACATGGCTTTATTTGGACATTCTGATTTCTCTAATTTGCCATTACTCAGCATATATGATAATTATCCAGTTAGCTAAGCTGAGCACGTCAGTAGGTATATAAATTGACGACCAAGGCTGGCAGCATTGTTCATGAACTTATTTTAAAATGTAGCATGCTTATTGTGCAGATGTTATGGTGAAGGTACATTAAGTAGGAAGTTTGCAGACTGTAAGTCAACAGCATGAACTGGGAAAACATCCGCAGTTACAAACTGAATCCTACATCCAAGAAGAACATAAGGTAACCGACTTTGGTTTCTTCACTGTTTGCTTTTCTGTTGTCTTGCTTACCATCTAATTTAAGAAAATAAGTTGTTCTCCTTTATTTAATAGTCATGAATAATGTACCAATAGCAAGTAGAACAAAGGCAGTTGAATATTTATATCTCACCTCAAATTTTTGGCGCCTGGGTTATATTCTGGATGTATATCATTAGGCATAATATATGAGATATTGCTTATGTTCCCCATGTTGGAATCTTTAAATAGCAAGTAAAAAACTTCCCTTCATCAATTTGGGATGACAAAGCAGTATAAATATTCCCAAATAAAATTATATGAATTTGCTTTCGGATATATCTAAGCATTATGGTAAGAAGTGAACAAAACAGTAAAAATTGAATTACAATTTCAAGTACTGCAACTTATACAACATGCCATGACATTATTGATCAAGGCAACAACAATCGGAACACATAGGTAATGTTATCACTCGATATAGTAGGTTATTTATTTTTGGAAGGAAGGTATTTTTCTGTAGCACCAGAAAAAGCTCATAGCGTTAAGAATAATACTTTTGTGCTGAGTCACTTTGTCAAAACATGTCGAGTCATTCATGAAACATATTCTGTATGGCCTGGTAATCTGTTAAAAAGATATTAGGCAGTGAAGCAGGGTGTATGAAGTAATCTGTTAAAAAGCTATTAGGTAGTGAAGCAAGGTGTATGAAGAAACATATGCCAAACAATCAAAATGCCTATTTATAATAAATATTGAGTTTTCTAAAGGCATGGTAAAGTACATTGGCTTGGCAGTAGGGCGTATCCTGGCAGCAAACATTGGTAAACAGCACAATGTACAACAGTAACTTGACATGTTGACTGAATATGTAAATTTAATGGTATTCTTATTATTTATTTAACGTTGAGCAGAATTTTTTTGTAAATAGCGACAGATGCTCCAACCAAAGGTTTAATACATTCAGATTCCTACATGTAGACAGTAAGCTTCTAATAGATTTATCATGTACATTTTTTTTAAGTTACGAACCAATGAATGCAGTATATCATAGAAATAGTTATGCCAACGCAAATCATACAAACTGCAAGCATTGAGACCGCTTAATTATATATGCAGAAGAATGCAAATCCCAAATTAGTACAAACAGACAAATTACCTTAGGGTTACCTCCAAATATGAAGACCTAGAGCACATGAACAGAAAAATCAAGATATAACCAATACACCTCCAAATATGCTCCTTAAACTTGATGCACAAATAAAGGTAGAAGATTAGCAAATCCAACAAAAAAGTTGCATAGCTCTAGAAATCCATCCTGGCCGTCGCGGAAACACCTCTTTCTGAACCGTCCTACGGATCGAGCTTTCGGACAGCGAGTTCACGACCCGAGCATACCGGCATAGTGTAGTACATGTCACAATCTCGTAATCATGTTGTACCAACTTGAACACTTTATACCTTGTCATCGATGCTTATTCCTGAAAGATATAAAATACATCTCAGCACAGTAAAGACTGACTGAAAATAATAGGACTGTAATACCAGCAAAAATGTGTTGTAAATTTATTACTTAATGCTTACTTCGACACCTTGGTAAAACGTACATGAACAATCAGCATCTATGATCATCACTACTGGTTGTTGACTGCCGCATCTAAATAGATATACGTATCTATGAACAAACTCTACTGATCCATAAACAACAATGATGAAAGGATGAAGATAATCTTTAACGGCAATCAAAAGTTTTTTGGGCAACACAAAGGTGTATAAATCTAGAAATTCACCTTCATTGACTTAGCAAAAGAAATAAGAACTGAGGCTAGCGAAACGAATCAGGAAGGAGAAGAAGGCTCAACCATGGGTACTGACCTGCTCTCCTTCCTCGCTAGGGCCGGCTGGGGGCGTGCCAAGTCTTCGATCCTCAAACCCATGTCGCCGCTATCTAGATCCTCCAGTTGAGAGAGAGGACTGGCCATGGAAATTGGCCACATCAGCTGCTCCCATGGCCGGTACACGCCGGGAAGGGGATGGAGAGAAGGTCCCCAAGGTCCTCCACTGCGCCGTTAGGCGCCTTGGATAGGAAAGGAGAGCACTGAGCTTCTCCTTCTCCATGATGTGAGCCAACTCGAAGAGAGGAGGAGGGTGCGTCGCGCCCAGAGGGCATGGCGCCAGGGAGGGAGAGGGAGAGGGAGGGTGCTGGCCCTAGCATGGATTTGGGGGCGGCACCCATGGGAAGGAACGGGGAGGAAGAGAAGAAGATACGTGGGGGGCAAAAGGACTGGTTGTGTCGTTCCATGCATCGTGGAAGCCTTTTGTGCCCCCACCGCTTTGACTGAACCCTTTGACTGAACCGTTGAGATCTAATCCAAGGGTTCTTCATGGAGGAGGAACCGTAGATGCAAGTTTTGCACATCTACAGTGCCTATCGTTGATTGGCATAGCTGAGAGCGTGCTAAAATCTTGAACTTTTATATATGTATCGATTCAGAGAAACATTTTCCATAATCTCTAAAATTAGTAGCAATGGCAGCCAAGGAATTAAGCGAAATAATAGTGAAATAATATGTTGACAAAGAAGAAAACATTCAGACTTGTATGATGAGCAATGTGATTTGCACAGAAAAATTGGATAATGAATGGATAGTGGGATGCATGTGGTTTCATCGAGAAACCTTGAAGCCGAGCGGTCATATCCACACGTTTATGAGCGTGTCCCTGTCCCTGGCCACTTCGACACTCACAGCCGTCTTGCAGCTCAGCAACTGAGAGCGGATGGAGAAGACTGGCCTGTGAAAGTCGGCCAGAGCCTTCGGCCTGCCGCTGAGAGACGACCGTCCTCAACAGCGAACAGCTAAATAGCACCACACGCCTATAAGAACTGTTGCACTGCCGCTCGCTGCCGCCTGCGCGCCAGAGCGTGCCGCCGGGCGTTCTTCGCCCTCTGAAGATAACAAAAAGATACCAGAACGTCCGTAGAAAATAGTTGTAGAGTCAGAACTTAAACGTGGCCAGCTCGCACCTCTTTTTGGCTTCCTAGCTGGGCCTGTGTCGTATTGTGCGATGTAAGAACCAATTTGTGTGTTTCCTTTGGTTGTCTACAAGCAATTTAGCTGCATTTCTGAAGCCACTTTGGTTCAGTTATTAAGATGCCTCCAGACTCATTTATAGTCTCACCATGGTGTGCTTATCACACACCACTATATCTACTTCCTCCTCCTCTCGTCATTGCCAAACAGAGGCCGGGCTGCAGCCATCATGTCGGTGCTCGCCGTCGGTAGCCGTCCAAGCCGACGAGTCCGTCGCACGGCGTAGCCACTAACCATTGATAACCTCCAAAAGCGGTGAGTTAGTAGCGTTGTGCCACGTCCGGTTAATTTAGGCGACAACGACGAGCATGAACATAGAACACACATACATGCAGCTTTTAATATAGAGAGATGGTGATGGATTTATCTATGACCACCGAAACAAAAAACTTACAACACAAAAGTTGTGTGAAACGATGCGTTGAAGCTACTCATGAAAGAAAATTTTAAACGACGGACCATGTGCGATGAATTTGACAAATTTGTTCAAAACGCTTTCAAATGAAATTGAAGGTGTACACCAAACAAAACTCAAAACCCATAGTCAGAATGGATTTATCTCGTCGAGGTGCATCTTTTTCGTGTAGAGCACATGATTAAACGAACCATGATTATGCTAACTAGAACACCACGACAAATAATACATATGTACATTGCAGTATATAAGAGGGATGAAGACCAATTTTCCTATGACCACCAAAACAAAAAACTTACAACACGAAAGTTGTGTGGAACAGTGTGGCAAGACTACTCACCAAAGAAAATTTTAAACAACGGACCGTGTGCGATGAATTTGACAAAATTTGATAAAATCTGTTTTAAACAAAATTGAAGGTTACACCAAACGAAACTCGAAACGGATAGTCAGAATGGATTCACCTTGTTCAGGTGCACCTTTTTCATGTAGGATATATGTTTCAACGAACCATAATTATGATTCTATGAAGGGCTTATGAGGAAGCTGTTTAAATAAGGTGAGAGAGAGTTAAAGGAGGGTGAGGGGAAGTCTACGTGCAAATGTTGACCACTTTTGGCTTACGGGGCCAAAGACTGGGTGGCTCTCGGGATACACTCAATTTGGTCGTTTTCCCAGGGCCTGAGCGGAGAGTGCTTTACGCAGCATGCGGATCACAACACAGCCTTCGAACGGGAATCCAATCAACAGGCTTTTGGCTCCCTAAGGCCTAGTTCCAATTTTTGGAGGCAACCAATCACGCCTCTGAGCGCAGGATGATCGGCGTCACGGGCGGTTGGGGAAAAAAATGATAGGTGAACTGATAAGCAACATTTATTCACGCTCATCGCGGGACATCTATCATCGGACAATGTTTTACCGATTAATAATGAGTCAACATGGATCGCTGGATGATGGTTAGATGGTTTTACCCTCCTCTGTGTCTTTTTTATATTGGTATAGAATAGCTGTGATTTTTAATAATCCAAATTGTACTACTACCTAATATTCTGAGAATAAATGTGTAACCAATATCCTAAATTGTACTACCTAATATTCGGAGAATAAATGTGTAATCACTATCTATATTGCCACCTAAATCGTATCCTATTTATGTAGAAGATATATTATTAATGGACGCTCGATGGAGATGGATTTAGTGATAAATATAGTACTGCTATAATATTAAATGATATCCAAGAGTATGTAGCCTGCTTGCCTCTACAAATACATGGAAAGGGCCGTATGTATGGCATCACAAAAACAAGAACCCTTACCAAAGAAAGGACTGTTTCATGTCCATGCTAGGTTTTGTGGCTATCGTTGTCTTAGTGTGCCTATTTCATTCACCCCAATATGCCGCTTCAGTGGAATCGACATATGCACATGACAATCTACCAATCAAGCAAATGGTAAGTACCAACAATCTAGAATATTATTGTTGAAATTCTGCGCTAAACCACATATGGAGTTCGAGCTCCATGGTGGCCGTTTTAATTTTTTTAAACAGCATTTTAATGTTTCAGAAAAATTGAATCGAAAATCCTAGATGTAGATAATCTTGAGATCTAGAAGACTGCTAAATCTTAATTTAAAATTCTATGTATTCTGGTCTACAGAAAAAAGTCAAATCTGATAAAATTTCATGTTTTGAAAATATGTACTGTTCATCACCACCAGATCTACAAATTTGTCTTTTTTGCTTAGCCTCAAATACAACGAATCTAGACTTCAATTTTTGAATACTAGTAGATCTAATTATTATCTATATTAAGAATTTTCGTTTTGATTTTTTTGAAACTTTTAAATCCTGCTTTCAGATTTTTTGAAAAAGAGCTCCATGGAGCTCGAGTCTCTCGGGAGCCATATGTCCATGCCCAAACTCTGCTACCTATTTTCTTGGCTAGATTATCTGCATCACTACTAATTTCATGGTCACTCCTAGCTGCTATTTACCTAAACAATAACATTTTTAGAGTTTTTTCTTAGTCACTAGCACGTTCTGCTAAAGATGTTTTTATCAGAGGCATTACGCCGTACAAATTTTTAGAGCTTTGCTTCCCTCCAATTCATATTAGCGGTCGCTAATTTAGTGGTTGCAGATTTAGTATAACTATATGGATCGGAGGGAGTACATTTTGATGCAAATCGATGTTCGGATCGCGAGCTCATGGGCATGTCTGGTCTATCTAAGACTAGTCACAATGCAAAGTATTATATAATTATACTCCCTCCATACACTGATTTGCATCAAAATGCAAAGTATCATATAGTATCACTTTGTTGTTTGGTTATAACTATATGATTTAAGCTTATATATATGATATACCACTCTTGGTGTCTAATAAAAAATGTATCGCCATAGACCGATGCACACAAGATTGTAACATATGATACTCCAAACAAATAGAAATGTGCTAAGGAATATATCTATATTCTAACACTCCTCCACGTGTAAAGGCGGGGTCACAAAATCTTATTTTAGTACCGCTTGAGCTAGGTATTGAACTTGAAACCTCTTGACTCTGATACCATCTAAAATTAATGAACTAGCCAATCCAGAAAAAATCCAAACCCATAGAAAAGGACTAGACAATTTTTCTTATATTGTAACATTATGTGATGCTTACAACTTGTTATAACAATATTCTAGCTATTTACCTATTGTGAGCAAATAGTAAATGGTACTTATCAATTATCTGAACAAATGAGGTGTCAAAAAAATTTCTGAACAATAGTTGCAACATTATGTCTTCAGCATGCAGCTTCTGCGGGACCACCGCGTATTCAGTTAGCTAGAGGGGCTAAAAGACCGTCTGGAGAATTCGATGAGAACATTACTGGTCAAGTAAGTTCCAACACTCAAAATATATGGCTGGAGGACCTTATGCGATTAAACATGCTATTCCAGAGTGGCTCAGTCGACAACACAACTTTTATCTATTTAAGTTAACATGCATATTTTGAACTTTTCTTTATCACCAGTATGCTGTTTGGGCGACAACGGACGCAAAATACTATGGCCTCCAAGCTAAAATAGGTATCTGGGCTCACCCCAATCAAGAGCATCCCCAAGAATCCGGAGCATCCATAGCTGTCACCAACACAAAACATGGACCCTCGTTCAGCGAGTTCGAAGCTGGGTTTCATGTAACAACCAAAACTAGCTCCTTCATAATCGTACTCTGGCGAGAAATGACCATTTTCAACTTTTGTTGTTTTCTCACTCAGGTTTTTCCTGATCTATATAATAACACTGATGTTCACTTCTTTACGTTCTGGACTGTAAGTGCAAACCATTTTATTTTCCACAAGCCGTACAAAAAATAATCACAATTGAAACTCATTACAGTACCTCTTTTCATTTTATCATTACGTAGAGGGACGGATACGGATCAACAGGCTGTTACAACCTAAGATGCAGTGGATTCGTGCCTGCAGATGGTGCTACACTTGTGCCGGGCCAAGCTGTTGGTCCTCCCTCAACATATGACGGAGAAGATCGCTATATCACGATTAGCCTACACACGGTCAGTCTTGATTTATTTTTTAATAGTTTGATACTACAATGCAGTCTTTTTATCTTTTGCCATTCATGTCAAAGTCATTATAAATTTTCTGCTCTGAAAACAATTAAACCGGTTATGAAAAAACAAAATCAGTATCAGTATATAATTTGATTCTAGGTGCACTCATGATGTTTTCTTGAAACAAGGGGCACAGCCGATTTCACCATATGCATTATGAAAAAGGAGGATAATTTAATGAGTTTGCTAAAAATGTCACACTACACTTCTATTTTGTGTGCAATTACAGTTATGTATTTTTTGCAAACACATATCCTTTCTCACGCAATTTATTCAGGCTCCATTTGCACTTTTTGCAATAGCACTTTCTTTTTGGCTCATTCAATTTTTCCTCTTTTATGAAATTTTCTGTATTAGTGAGTAACTGAGTAATAACATAGTTATATTATTCATATTCAGCTATTGTTGGCTAAAATATTTTAGGTAAGCAATTGGATATCGTATTTAAGGATCGACAAATTTTGGTGTTTCATAGAGTTACCTAAATCATGCTCAGAAAAAACTGCCGCATGATGTCCAAATGCTCTCATACTTCAAAATGTTGATTTGATACATTATTGTTTTCTTAGTGCATAGCGCCTTTCTAAGCCAATTCTTTAGAGCAACTCTACGAGATCCCCTTATTTCCACACCCTTAAAAACGCAGATAAAGGGCACGGTAAATGCGTTTTAAGGGGCGAAAAGGGTTGCGATCAGACGGATCCCGCAATGACGAACGGTAAACCAGAATAATCTGTTTTACCGTTTGCAATTGCGGGATCTGTTTGGTCATAGCCTGCTCCATCCCTTAAAAAAAGGCTTTTAGCATTTTGACATGCATCTCAATGGCATTAATAACATAAAACAAACAAATAGTAAACTAAAGTTGTTAAATGTGTATAACATCACACAAGATCACAAAAATTCAAATTAAATGAATAGATCAAAGCCAAATAATTAAAAAATAAAAAATGGTTCGGATGCAAACAATATATTCATGTCACACATACAACTAAAAGGACAATGCAATGAAACAATGGGAACTATTCCCCATGACGCCTCCAATGGTGCTCAGAGAAATCCTTCTGAAGCTGCCAATGAGTGTTGAAGTCTTCAATATCGTGGTGTGTCTTAAATCACATGGCTACCAACATTGTCATAGAAGAACTCCAAATTTAAATTCCTCTCATCATCGATGATCATGTTGTGAAGAATAACACATGACGTCATGATGTTATTGAGGGTTTTCTTATCCCAAAAACAACCCGGGCCACGAACAATAGCAAACTGAGCTTCCAAAACACCAAGAATCTCTTTTGATGTCCTTTGGCATGCTTAAATTTAACTTCAACCTTTGATTTTGGATTTGGGATGGTCTTCACAAATTTCGACCACGGTGAATAGATGTCGTCGGCAAGGTAGTAGCACTTTGTGTACTCATGCCCGTTCACGATGTAGTTGCAGGACGGAGCATCACAACTAGTAAGTCTAGCAAGAAGATGATACCACAGCAGCACATTGATATCATTTAGTGAACCCGGCAACCCTAGGAAGCAATGCAAATCCACAACCTCGGAAGCCATGGCCTCAAGCACGACTGTAAGGTCATGGCTCTTGTCGTAATACTTCCTGTGCCATGCCTTTGGATAGTTCTTCAAAGTCCAATGCATATAGTCAATGCTCCCAAGCATGCCCGGCCATCCTCTCTTCTTATTGATTGCCATCAATCTCGTTGTGTCCTCTTCGTTGGGAGCTATGAGATACTCGGGATCGAGGGCATGGATGATGACCTTGGCAAACAAACACGCACTCTCAATAATTGTATCTTCGCCAATGCGGCAGACAGATGGGGACTTGCCGGTTGTAGGAATCAAGCGAGGGCAGCCAAAATCATAGGTGGAAGGTGGCGGAAGGCGGAGGATCTTGGTGGAGGGGCGGAGGAAATGACTTGGGTATGAGCTAAGTGTTCCGTACCACCAATGTTTTGCGCGGG
The DNA here is from genome assembly GCA_007115705.1 of Dactylis glomerata. NCBI lineage: Eukaryota > Viridiplantae > Streptophyta > Magnoliopsida > Poales > Poaceae > Dactylis > Dactylis glomerata. The sequence goes on along the minus strand of QXEO01000747.1, from coordinate 127,811 downwards.
ATAAAGGGCACGATCAGGTTGGCCGTGGAATCCATGTTTCTGCGGGTTGGTGCGGGGAGTTTTCCAACCCCCCCTTAAAAAATTGGGTCACGTGGTTATAGTGCGCCTATTCTGGTCGCATTTTTTGCTCGGATCCATAAAACAACAGTTATTTTATAGTTCGCTCGGATATAAGGAATCTCCTAAAGTTGCTCTTATACCAATACGATATAGTGGGGGCGAGTTAAAGGGTTGTCTTAATAGTAGTAAGCATTATTATCTCTCATCACTACTCCTCGTCAGTGCCACCATTAGCGTCTACCTTTAATTTTCATTGAATTACGCAATGCAACAAAGTTAATTACAAATACGACCTAAAAGACCCGTTTAAGATCTACCCATTCTAGAAAGTTCTCTGTGATTCTTAGTATTTCAATCATTATACTAAAAGTATTTTGAACTGTGTATACATAAGGTGGATGTGATGACTATTTTTGTTACAACATTCAATTTGAGTACAAAAAATGAAGACTATTCCAAGAAAAACATAGAGATGTCATGTGACCTCATGCAATTTCTTCTGTTGTGTGACCCAATCTCTCTCGTTTGTACTCTGAGATCCCTATTAGGTACATGAAAAAAATATTCATTACATGTGAAATCCAATATTATTGATGTTCATAAAGGAAAAAAAAGAGTAATGGTAAGCGTTTCCAAGTCAATGTTTTGTTGTTTGATGTGTGTTTGGTTCTTTCCATGCTTAGTCACACTATATTATCCATATGATCTATATTTCATAGAGTAAAGATTCTGCTAACTTTTGTCCCACTTTATGGCGCCCAATTTGTCATCCATACTTTTGGATGTGGCTACCCAACTTAGGCTTTACACAGCTCAGTGCAAAAGGATATCATGGAATATTTTATAAGTACTTTAATTCATGTTTTTTTTCAATGTTGGCTTGCCACTGAGATCCCACTCATAATGTTTGCGAAACATAGAGCGCTTCAAAACTTATATCCCACTCAGAAATGTTTGAAGAAACTTTTTCAAGCTTTTTCTTACCAAGCATTAATGCACTAGTTGCCAAGCTTGTATGTAACAATTCACCACTTGGTTATATTTGTATATTACATTGGCAATTACTTAAATCACTCAGTGAAAACTGTAAAACCATAAGAAAAAAATCTGTTCATGCTAACAGCAGGTCTAGTTTGAAGCTCTCTTTGCAAGAAAACTTATAATGAAGACAGATCATCAATTGGATTCACAGTTAAAACATTTAAGCCTGGTTTACATATATTTATCGATGATGTTATATCGATGTTGTCACTAGTGTATGCATGCATTGTGGCTTTGAATTGCAAACTTGCACATTCTCGGTCTAATAATGGTGATTATTCATTCTATTGCATTTAAATGATGTTTTTAGAGATCAGTTAAAATGAATCCCTTATTATGTCATTGGTGATGTCACCTTTATGCAAATGCGCATGGTTCACGCTCTAATACTGTCCTCCGTTATGTTTGTTTTGCATGGATATTTTAGGATCCTAGTACCGGAAATTGGTTATTATACAGGGGCGACCTTGGCAAACCTTCACTCCTAGGCCATTTCCCAAAAGAGCTTTGCCCGGAATTGAATGGCAGTGCACGACAAGCATCATTTATTGGATATGTGAGTTACCCAAAGAATGGAAGTGCTCCAGCAATGGGCAGCGGGCATTTCCCAGAGGAAGGTGAAAGAAAAGCAGCATACTTTAAGAACATGACGTTATTCGACTCAAATGCCAATCCTCAAGATCTGATTCCAAGTATCATGGTCCCTTGGATGAGCAGGCGAGACTGCTACAGGATTAGCGACATTCCTCTTGGAACAAAGGATGGTTATATGTTCTATTATGGGGGCCCCGAAGGTTGCAGATAACTGAGAAATGCTTTCGGGTGAAACTAGTTGAATAAATAAATTTGATATTCTTCTATGTTGCCACATTTCTACCGGTCCAATTTTAACGAGGTTGTTCAAGACTAGTCATAGGGGTGCGTGTAACATAGATTAGTAACACTAGTCATTAACCCATGCCACCGCACGGGCTAGAGAGTAGAAATTACTTTGCAAATCCACTATAGCACCACTAATCCTACAAATCTCAATAATTTCAATTTTATCTCGTGACTCTCCATTTTTTAAATTATATGTACAAAAGGATAAGATAGGAATTGTAATTTAGATAAAAATATTAATTCTGCAAGTCTACATATCTTCATAATTTCACTTGTGCTCGCTAGTCTCCATTTTCCAACATATCATAGCAATTACTATAACTGTGTGAATGTAGATAGTTGAATCACCTCTTCACCTAGAGGCTCATTATGGTGTAGTACTGTTCACCTAGGGGCTCACTTGATTAATTATATGAAGCACACATGATTAATTATATGGAAACTCAATTGTTTTGATGATATTCTAATTTATCAATTTAATGTAGTACTATAACATTGATGGTGGCCCAAGGAGCTTTATAATGGCTCATGTGGGTTAAAGTAATCCATAGAGCTAATCAGAGGCATGATAAATAAGATCACCTTTTATATATTGCAAAAATAAATTTTCACCATACTCCCTCTGTCAAGAATTACCCTGCATTCTGGGTTTAGTCAAAGTCAAACTTTATAAACTTTGACTAAGCGTATAAGAAAAAATATTAATATTTATAATATAAAATAACCATTATTAGAATTGTCATAAAATATATTTTCATATTGCATGTATTTGGTTTCATAGTTATTGATAGTTTTACCAATATGTTTGGTCAAAATTTGAAAAGTTTGACTTTGACCAAACACAGAATGCAGGGTAATTCCTGACGGAGGGAGTACAAAGTTAGTTGATCATTTGGTTGGAAATCATAGTGAACTTCATCTGACACCTCTTCGGAAGGAAATAAAAATCTTTGATCAACTGGACAGACTGTATGTCGCGATGCAGAAAGAATTGGAAATATTTTAATATTTAATTTAATAATTACAATTGCGACGGCTTGGAAAAGAAGATTATGCACTCGGTTGATATGAAGGACAATTACCAGGTTGCTATTCAGATTTTTTTACGGATGTTTCTATGCTATTATTTTTCCAATATTTATTAAAGAAAAAATTAATCATCTTAACATGCTCGTATAGACATGTTTTAGCAAAATTAATATGATGGCGTTATGGTTAATTTTGTTTCCATCTACTCGGCACATTCTTGTGTACCAGGGGTCAAACGTCAAGGATCCACCCATGCATTCATATTTTGCGCCCACTAATTCGATGCATACATGCATCATCATGTGACTAATGGAATTAAAGTTTAGAAGAAAGAACAAATCTGCGTCCGTATGGGTAAGTAATACCTGCCATATCCAGCTTTGCCGTGACAGAATTGGTGTATAGTAGAGGATCGCTGGAGGCTCATCCACAGGGAGAACGGCGTGGCTAAGGTCTAGTCTCATCGCAGTCTTTCAAGCCTCGACAGCCTTGTTTTGTACGTGTACATTTAAAAGCTAAGAGATATTTTAATAGCTTGGACCTACGCGTAGATGTAGATGATTAAAAGAAGTCTTCACACAGACCACGACACGCCAAGGAGACTGGCTTAGGCGTAAGCCAGTTCGTGTCCGTCGTCTACACGACATTATCAAACGCTCGTGGAATTATATGTTTGGCTTATAATCTAAACCGTACATCTTAACCTGATTCTAGAATCAAACGGACGAAAACTATTTTCAACCAGGATTAACGTGGAGGCTTCTACGGTGCCTCCAATTAGTAAATATAAGATGTGTACTTCCTATTTTCTCAAATAAGTGTATTTCTAGCTCTTGTCTTAAGTTAAATATTTTAAACTTTGAGTAGTTTTATTAAAATAAGAGTAGCAAAATATACCACTACAGATAGGTATAATATGAAATTATATTTCAATATGGATCTAGTAATACTAAACTTGTGTCTATTTTTGACTTACTATTTGAACTAGAGGTACACTTATTTGAGAACGAACGGAGTACGTTTCTAGTCTATGTTATTAGCTTTATGATGTGTAGAATCAGTTCAAAAAAAGGTGTGTAGAATCATATGTATGGTAAAATAGAAATGCTTATTTATTATTTTGTATGATGCGTGCTCTCTTGAAAATGGCTATGTGATGGTATATGCATAGATTTTTAGCTGAATCAGACAAAAAATAGGTGAGCTAAAGATAAAAGATACTCGTCTCCATGCATTTTAGAAAGAGAGAGACAGACCCCACTGGTCCGTACATAACGTGGTCCTAGCCCAACGTGCCACCAAATAGGGCGGCCCCACATGTCAGCAAATGGTCAATGCATTGACCAAACGGAAACGGACGATTCCAGTATTTGTGAGAGTTTGAGGCAAGCGCTTAGGGAAAAGCAAGAAAAAGTGAAGATGCTGGGGGAAATGAGTAGAACTAACGAACCAGGGGTGTGAAAATAGAAAACCCTATAAACTATAGTACCACCTACTGCAGGTGCTCGTACAAAGTTCGGCGACATAGCTGGGTTCCACGGTCATGTCATCATTAGTAAAGGCTACCATTAAGGACGATGACGCCTGCAAGGTGGGTCGCCCGCTGTGAGTTTGTGAGAACTCTAGAAAGTTCTTGGCTGATGAAAGCTCCCTTCGAGTTTGATTCAAATTTGAGCCAAATTTGTCAGCGTGGCCACCATTCATACAAGGTGGCTGAAATTTAAGTTTAAGGTACCTTAGAGTATAATCTCCTAGAGTTTATGAACAAAAATGTTTAGGGTACCTACACTCAAAGTCCGATAAAAATACCTAGAAAGTCATTTTTTTCAAATATATCTACCATCCAAGATAAATGTACATCTCTCGCAATTAGCCGTTCTATGAGATCGACTCCGCAGTTATACATGGAAAATTACATTGGTGGCATGTTGCACCTTATTCTCTGTAGTGCTTCACCCACAAGAAAACACTTTTTGATTGTCTTTTGCCCGAATGAAATTTAGAGTGAATTCAACTTTTAAATTACACCCTGGTTATACATTTGTGGCACTAATTGCCCCACCAAAAGAAATTCATCTAAATTACCACTTTTAGAAACTTTGGACTCTTTCTTTTTTACCTGTGTCTATTGAGCAAATTGTGAAGTGATGACCGGGGTTCTAAAATATCAGAATCATGACAAGAAAAAAATAGGTATGAAAAGACAAAACAAGATCGTCAATGACGAGCCGATCTAAACACATTTTATCACGCTACATCATCGTAACTTGTCAGTCCTATCTAACAAAAACATGCAAAATGCTAACCTAGGGTAAAATCATGTTTAAAGTCTCCTAACTGTGACAATTCAGTAGAATTTCTACTAAATGGAGTAATGTGTGTCACAAATGTACAACTACAGGGTAAACGCAAAATTCACTCTAAAATTTATGAAACAAATTTTAAAACCCTATTGAGCCATGTTGTTTCACTTGATAGGATGCATACTTTTACTAAGTTTTGTCGCATCATCTCTGTATGCTTGACCATGGTTCGCCGCCTCACAATGACCTATGCCATGTTAAGCGATAGAGGCCGCAACCAGCATTTTAGCGGATCCTTTGTTCAACATATGGACATGGAGGCAGCCGACTACTAGGAATATTTGGACCTGAGCGAGCCAGACACCGACGAGGATGAGGTGGGGATGACCGAGCCGGAGCATGCAAAGTGTGCTTATGAGAGACTAGTTGACAATGATGAATCGTTCGTGGACATGACCATCACCGACGCTCTCGCCGTGTACATGGATACGGTCGTCACCGACAAGGCTATAAGGATAGTCGCCGACGAGGCCACGAAGGCCCGTCATCAGGAGGACCTTGACTGCGCTATCGCTGAGTCCATGGAGACAGTCATCAACGACGAGGCTGTAAGGGCATCTGCAAATGAGGTCGCGACCGCCTGTCATTAGGAGGACCTCGACCATGCTATCACAGAGTCCATGGTGACGGTCGTCACCAACGAGTCCGCCAAGGCGCCACCGAGGTGGTAGGGGGCCGTTATCAGGAGGAGCTCGACCGCACCGCCCTTGAGGGCATCGCTCTCATGGCTATGGATGAGTACAAGGTCGTCGTCATTTCTTCCCATGAGGAGTAAGGCCGGCCTGCCAGACGTTGGAGGATAAGAAGGTTATTTTAAGGGTGTTGTCAGGTGCTTGTTTGTTTTTGTTTAATATTAGGTTTGTTTAGTACGTTTGGATCCAAGGATGTATTGGCTGCCATGCGTGGGGTCACGCTATGTCGAACCAGATTTTCGCCTATCTCCTGAACATGATCTAAACTTGTACCACAGAAATTCACAGAATCTCGGATCTGATACATTGTTCTTGGGATCGGGTCAGTAGTATGGCTAGTGAGCATCACCAGCTGCTGGTGTCAAGTGGGGGAAGTATGCATCACCTCTCTCACACCTTTTTTTAAATCGGCTCAGCCCAAGAGAGACACAGAGAAGCCGTAATTGGAGGAAAGATAGATTTTTTTTTTAGTTTTGCTAGTTCTCAGCTAGCTGCAGTCGAGTCCTATAAACCATTAGATTTGCGTCATCATTCATGCAATTGACTTGCAAATTGGGTTGTAATCAGTAGCAAGTAGGAAAAATGCCACCGGACCGGTTGATTTGCTTCATGCTAATGGTAAGTTATAGTTGATTTGGCCATTATTTCTATATAATAGGTTCCGATCACTTGGTCAAGTTTTATGCTTTGATTTGGTTCTGATAGCTGCATAATCCAGCATCTATACCTCAAGTTTAAATCTCATATTTGTCATGAAGATCCCTCTTGGATGGCGAAATTTTTTTGCGATGTAAGCGCCGTCGCTGATGTCGATGAAGAAAAAATTTGCTGATCTTCTCGATGAAAAAGTTGAAAGATCCCGCCCGGATAACAAAATCCAGTCGCCGCGATCCCCACGGTCGGCGCCAATTGACGAGGGGTTAACTCGACAAATGTCCTAGATGAAGGACTTTGGATCGAGAGAAGAGCAACGACTAGAGATTCTGGGATCGAGATTGGCACACGATGTACCCAGGTTCACGTCCCCACGGTGGAGGATCGCTACATCCTGCTAGCAATCTAGTAGATAATCACAATGGTGTTTACATGGAGCCGCCGTAGGCGAAATATTGTATCTAGTCTATGTCTAATCTATCTTGTATCTCTAATATTGCGTGTCTATGATATTCGATGTCTATGAGATTGTCTAAGATATCTGAGTTATGCCTCTAGGGGCACCCTTGCCTGGCTTTATATATGCAACCGGGCTAAGGTTTTACAAGAGTTCTAGTTGAATACGGATTAGAGTCTTTCTTTTTCTACTCCAAGTCATCTTCGAGTCCTTGTACTTGTCCACCTCCTTAATGGGCCGGCCCGGTATACTAATCCGCGGGTACCCAACGGGCATACCCACGTCAGTAGCCCCCGAGACTCAGTTCGAGTTGCAGACTCGGGTTGAGTCTCCAAAACTTCAAATCTTCAATCTTCAAATGCTTCAATCTTCGACTTCTTGAATTTTTGACTTCAATTCTTCGACTTCCTGAAATCTTTGATTTATTCAATTTTTGATTTCAATTCTTCGACTTCCTGAAATCTTCGGGTTCTTGAATCCGCTCTCCCGATGGGAGTAAATGTCGAGTTCATGGACTCAAAATTTTCTTCCTCATTCTCCTCAAAGTGATTCTTCATCGGGTGCGCGACCAGCGCTCCCGATGGGAGTAGCCCCGAGGCTATGGTCGGATACTTGTAGTCGATCATAGGCTCAAATTTTCTTCCTCTTCTTCTTCTTCTTCTTCTTCTTCTTCTTCTTCTTCTTATTCTTCTTGTCGAATTCTTTCTCAAAATTGTCAATCTATCGGGTGCGCGACCAGCGCTTTCGATGGGAGTAGCCCCCGCGCCTATGTTCGGGTACTTGTAGCCGGACATAGACTCAAGTTGTACTACTCAAAGATGTTTGACTCCTGCAGAAAATATGAAAAATTGTGAAATACTTTGTCGCTCGAAGAAATATTGTGCTTGTAGATTGCAATGATGATGATATATGTAAAATAAAAACTCGATGTTTTTTTGTGCAATTTTGTTGCTCGTACGTAAGACCCTTTCGTTAGCCTGATGCACTTCATGGCTCGATCAGCTACTCAGGTCATGCGTAAATCGATGCATGTGCCGCATTTGAATTTCAAGATACTTGCTAAGCCTTTTCGTTAACTTGACGCCCAAGATTTTGGCCTTGCCAACCGTTAGTCGAGCTTCATGCGACTGTAAACTAAATTGACAAGTATTCGACAAGGAACGCCAGCTAGCTACTAGGGCTTTCACAATTTTTTTTCGAAGTCAATGATATGCAAGATGATTGTTCATGGCGGAGCCCCCGAGTGTCGGGTACAGCGAAAGTAAATAATAATCGACTCTTGGAAGAGGAGAACTTAGCTTTTATCGGGTGTGGCGTGGTCGGCGCGGCGTGGTCGGCGCGGCGTAGTCGACGATGTAGAGGTAGGCGAGTTGTTGTCGGAGAATCACAACCACGATCGGAGGCGAAGTTGTTGTCGAGCCCCCAAGCGCTGTTGGGATCGTCGCATTGCTGATGTCGATGAAATCGTAGGTCTTGAAGATTATTTTTTGCACTCCGGGGCGAGTTGATGTCGAGCCCCCGAGCGTTGCCGATAGTGTGCGCGAGTACACGACGACGAGCCCCCGAGCGTGGCAAACCGCAGTTGTCGATGGATTTCGTGTCGCAAGAACACGGGGTACCACACGACGGACCCAAGGATTCGAACGCAGGGGGCTGAACGTGTGAGATCTTGGATCGCAACGAAACACGGTGACGGAAGCCTCGATTGTCGAACGCGCAACGCACTGCAGAGAGGGAGACCGAGCTTTACCCAGGTTCAGGGCCCTCGTGGTGAGGTAAAATCCCTACTTCCTGCCTTCTTGTATTGCAACGCGACACCTCGCGAGGAGTACAAGGCCTTGGTTACAAAGCTCTAGCTGGCCAGAGGTTGAAGAACCTGCGTGCCCAGCTAGCAGCCTGAAGAAGATGAAGACTCGATTAGACCGGATCCCCTCTAAGGGGTGGCCTCCCCCTCCTTTTATAGCGCCAAGGTCCTCCTTCACCTTATCTTCTTGGGGAAGGGGTTGCCACACACGGCCAAGGAGGGAGGGCAGCTATAGATTACACTCTTCTGTAGACTGGGTCTTCGCAGGGTAGCGGCGCCGGTCCACAGGAGTGGGTGGAGGAAGCTGACGTCTTCCTCTGGCGCCCTGCACCGTCCACGCTATATTTAGGGGGGTGGCCAACAACCACTGTGCCGCTTTAGGCAGGCACAGTGAAAGTTGGTCTCCTCCCTGTCGGGGGTAGCGTGGGCGGTACGTGGTCTTCTGCCCGTTAGCTTCTTGCTCCGCACGAAAACGTGCTGAGCTGGCGTGGGCGTACCTTCTCTCCTCACCAGCAGGGGCTCGTGAGGAGGTCTTCTGGTCCTTAGCAGTTTCCGTCGTCGTTCTCCTCACGAGGCACCTCCTCGTGAGGGTCTTCTCCGTGACTTGGGTCGCTGATTATCCCCTGGGCTGAAGATGGGCCGATGACGGGGCCCAGGAGCAGGTGGACCGGGATACCCCGGTATCCAGAACACCGACAGTAGCCCCCGGGAGCCCGGCCCAAGAACGCACCCTCTTGAGGAAGCGAAGGGTCGGGGGCCCCCAAAGCTGCTGGGCCCTCCAACGGCACGCGTCAACTGCGCGGTCAGAGGACCATGTGAAGAAGCGGAGATCGCGGACACGTGTCGTGGCCGCAGCTGGTGAGACGAAACGGCGGCGACGCTACAGTCTCCGAGGTGTCAACCATCATAATGATGCGTCGCTTGACTGCAGAGCGCTGCGCCAACGCTTCGATTCCCGCGCTGGGATTTGACGCATCGACGCTGGACGCTCCCCTTAAATAGGTCCTCCTCGAGACCTTCGGCACTTCACCTCCTTCCTCCAGTGCCACTTCTGCTTCTTCTCCCCTGAGAGCATGGACCCCTCCAACTCCGCCGCCACCGCCGGTCCAAGCTCTGGGGCGAAGCGCCGTGGGCGCCCCCCGGGCAGTGGGAGCAGGGCGAAAATCCCAGCCCAGTGGACGCCCGGCGCCGGGGGTCCCCTCCGCATCAGCGCGCCGAGGCAGGGCGAGGCGATTCGCGCCGCCTCGGGGACCTCCGGCGCTCTGGCCCTCAGGGGCCCCGCGCATGGCGGCGCCCTGAACTCGCCGTCGCCGCTGGCGGCGGCGCCTGCTCCCAGCGCCTCGGGGAGCGTCGATCGGGCTCTCCGGGAGGTGGAGGCCGCCCTGGGCCCTCCTCCCGCTGCTGCAGATCCTCCGGCCCCGCCGGTGAATGGAGTGGTTGCCACTCCGCGCCACCTGGCGGCGGCGCTTCTGGGACCCCTCATCGCCCCGGGGTCCCGCTTCCTGGAGCTCCTCGTCGTCGTCGACGCCCCGGGCTTCAACTCCCTCCGGCTGCCCGACGCCATCCGGAGGGCGGTTCACGCCCACGGCCCGGCCGCCGAGGAGATCGCCCTGGGCGAGCAAAGCAGGCCAGATCTCTTCTGGCCTGTGGACATCCTCTTCGGGGCGAACGGCAACGTCGTCCTCTCCGGCCGCTGGAGGCCCTTCACCCTCGGCTGTCGCCTCCGCGTCGGCGACCGCCTCGTCTTCCGCTTCAAGCTGGGGACCCTGGAGGCTACGGTGCGGATCTTCACCGCCGACGGCGTCCGCCGCACCTACCCCCAGCTCGCGGCGCAGTGAAGAGGAGGTCCTGGTGCGATAGTCTTCTGGGGAGGGGAGCTAGTCTCCTCCCCTCTTTTGCCTTGTAGTCCTTGCCGGCGGGGTATGCCCTGTCGTGCTTTGCTCCTTCCCCCAATGGGGTATTTTTAATGAAATCCGCTTGTCGATCGCCTTGTCGCTCTTCATCGTCCTGGTCGTTTGCTCGCTCGAGAGCCCTAGTGAGCTGTTGGCATCGACAGGAAGCCTCCCTCCGCCTCAGAGCTCGAAGTGGGTTCGGCGTTGGCGACACATTGGACGATTCCTGAGAGAAGAAGTTGGAGAAAGAGTTGGAAAACAAAAAACCCCAAATCCCCGAAAACGGAAAAACAAATCGACAAAACAAACGAAAAAAGAAGGCGAATAAGATGCCCCTGTGACCGGCACAGGGACCTTCTCCGTCGTGGAGGAGCGCGACACTATCTGTGCCAGCAGCTAAGAGCAAATTGCCGCGCGTGGCGATTCACGGGGCCTTCCTCGTCGTTGAGGGAAGCTGGACCCTCACAGACGTGAAAACGTCGACGCTTAAGAGAGCCTAGAGACCGTCGACACCTCACAAGGATTGCTCATGAGGTGAAGGGCCTGGCGCGGACCTCCGGATCTGCGTCTCCTTCGCAAGATTGATCGGAGCGGCCTTGGTCTTCAATAATCCTGCCACGTTAGGCCTTCCTCGGCAGAGGGAATCCTCCTGCGGATGCTGGTGCATCGACGCGTCTTTGCTCCCTCGTGAGGGTTGCTCACAAGGGGTAGGTCCTTAGCGGGTGCCATGGGCACACCTTGGACTTTTCCTCGAAGATTTTTTATTTTCTGGTGTACTTCGCGAGGAACTAAGCACCATGGGCATCCAGAGGTGATCGTTAACGGGGCCGTCGCCCCCGACCAGAGCTCGCTCCCTTCGGGTTTTTCGGGCTTGCTGTTTTCCGGGCGAAGGCCCCAACATAGACACTGTGCCTAGCCCCCTTCCGCGAGGAGTACAACAGAAAATAAATGGACTTCATGCCATTTTGATGTCATGCCGAAGCAGAGGCGCTATATTGCGCATTAACTTAATATCAGTGCTTAAGAGCAGTTTGAGCTGATACAAGTGCCGTGAAAACGGTCTTTTTCTCCTCATGAGGAACCTAAGGGTAGAACTTTCGCAGATGAGCTATGTTCCACGGGTTCCCCACGGGCACGCCTTCCGCGGTTTCCAGCCGCGCCGAGCCAGGCCGGGCGATGTGCGTCACCTTGAAGGGTCCTTCCCACATTGGAGACAGCTTGTGCAGGCCCTCGCGAGAGAGTATTCTCCTCAGCACCAGGTCGCCGACCTCCAGAGTTCTTGCTCGGACATGGCGGCTATGGTAGCAGCGTATTCCTTGCTGGTACCTCGCGGCGCGTAGCGCGGCTTGGCACCGAGCTTCTTCGAGCAGGAGGAGGCGGTCCTTGATGAGGTCCTCTTGGCGAATTTCGTCGAAGGCGAGCACCCTTGGCGATCCGAACTTGATGTCGGTGGGAAGAACAGCCTCCGCCCCATAGACCAAGAAGAAAGGGGTCTCTCCAGTGGGTTTGGTGGCGGTAGTCCTGATGGACCACAAGATGGATTGGAGGTTGTCTAACCATTTTTTGCCGCAGGCTTCGAGCTTGGCGTTGAAGCTTTTCGTCTTGAGTCCTTTGAGCACTTCAGCATTGGCGCGCTCGGCTTGACCATTGCTCCTGGGGTAGGCGACAGAGGCGAAGCAGATTTTGATGCCGGTCGATGCGCAGTATTCCCGGAACAAGCCGCTGGTGAACTGGCTGCCGTTGTCGGTGATTATGCGGTTAGGCACACCAAAGCGACAGACCAGTCCACGGATGAACTTGACGGCAGACCGGGCAGGGATTGTGCACACCGGTTCCGCCTCCACCCACTTGGTGAACTTGTCAATGGCGACGTAGAGGTAGCGATAGCCTCCTTGCGCTCTGGGAAATGGACCGAGGATGTCCAGCCCCCAAACTGCAAAGGGCCAAGTGAGTGGGATAGTTCGCAGCTCTTGCGCCGGCTGATGTATCTGCTTGGCGTGGAATTGGCACGCCTCGCACCTCTTGACCATCTCCGCCGCATCTCCGAGCGCCAAAGGCCAGTAGAAGCCGCTTCGATATGCTTTCGCGGCTAGAGTCGCAGCAGAGGCGTGATGCCCGCATTCACCGGCGTGGATGTCCCTTAGAAGCTCTTGGCCTTGGTGAGTAGATATGCACTTCAGAGCGACGCCATTTGGGCGACGCCGGTACAAGTCACCGTCCTTGACGCAGTAGCCTGAAGCTTGCCGCACAATCCTCTCAGCCTCTTCTTCATCCTCGGGAAGCCTGCTGCTGGTGAGGTAGGCCTTGAGCTTGATGATCCAATCCACTCCCTCCTGTCGTGCCAATGCCAGAAGGACACGGTCACCCGAAGGAGGCCCGCAATCCGGAGCCCCCTGCTCCGGTGGTGGCGGCAAAGCAGAAGGAGGAGGTGGTTCGGATGTCGATGGAGAAGCGGACGGCTTGAAGAGACGCTCCTCGAAGACGCCGGCAGGCTGTGCCAGGCGATGAGAGGCGCGCTTGGCGATCTCGTCGGCTTCCACATTTTCTCCTCTCGGGATGTGCTTTAGCTCCAAGCCTTGGAAGCGTTTTTCCATCTTTCGATGCTCCTCGAGATAGGCCGCCATGTGCTCATCCTTTGGAGTGTAGCTCTTGTTTGAGAAGTTCACAACCAGCTGTGAATCCCCCTTGACGATGAGGCGCTTGATGCCCAAAGCATTCGCTGCCCTCAAGCCTGCGAGTAGTCCTTCGTATTCCGTGATGTTGTTGGAGACCTTGTGCTCAGGCCCAAAGCAGAGCTGCACAGCGTAGAAGAGCTTGTCTCCAGAGGGAGAGGCTAGGACAGCACCTGCTCCCGCGCCGGGGAGGTTGAAGGCGCCGTCGAAGTGCATGATCCAAAGGCCTGGGGCCTCCTCTCCAGGGAGTGTTGACTCCACCTCTGGAGGCTCGTCGACGAATGGATCATTCCATTCCGCGGTGAACTCGGCCAAAGCCTTGCTCTTGATTACCTTTGTAGTTTCGAAGGAGATCTCGAAAGGCTGAAGCTCCACGGCCCATTCCGCCACCCGCCCGGTGACGTTGGGATTGCGTAGGATGGTCTCCAGGGGACGATCGGTTATCACCTTGATCGGGTGGCCCTAGAAGTAGTGGCGTAGCTTCCGCGAGGCGATGAGCAAGGTGTAGAGCAGCTTTTGCTGCATGGTGTAGCGTTCCCGCGCGTCGCGCAGTACCGTGCTGACGAAGTACACAGGCCTTTGCACCTTCCGGACAATCCAACAATCCTCGGTATTGTGGGTGTCCTTCTTGTGGATAATGCAGTAGCAGCGACGTCGACCTTTATCGCGGTCGGAGCGGTCCCCGCAGCGTTGCTTGTGATCTGGCTCCGCCGCGAGGGCAGCAGCCTCCTTTCGCTTGGGGTCCTTGGACTTCGGTTTGGGGGAGGCGCCTCCGGCAGATTGTGCACGAAGAGCCTCCCCTCCTCAGCCTTGGCGCAGCGGTCGGCGATCTCGAAGAGCCTGACGACGGAAGTCAGCTCATCATTCACAGACAGCTTCTCCCGCATCTTGACGTCGGAGACGCCCGTGGAGAACACGGAGATGACCTCCTCGTTGGAGATCCTGGGGATCTTGTTCCTCATCTGACTGAAGCGCTGGATGTATTGACGAAGCGTTTCGCCCTTGTACTGACGCACCGCTTTAAGATCGTTCTTAGTTGCGGGGCGCTCGTACGTGGGCATGAAGTTGGCAACGAACTGACGACATAAATCCTTCCACGACGTCACGGATTCGTGAGGAAGATTCATGAGCCAAGTTCGCGGAGCGTCCTTGAGGGCCATGGGGAACCAATTGGCCATGGCGCGCTGATCTCCACGCGCAGCCTGGACGGCGACGACGTAGAGTTGGAGAAATTCGACAGGATTTGTGGTCCCGTCGTAACGCGCGCTGATGTCTGGCTTGAACTTGTCAGGCCAGACGACGTAGCGCTGCTGGCGAGTGAGGGCAAGACACCCGGGGTTGTAGAACGGGACGCCAGGGGTCCTGACGTTCTTGCCAGCTTCGCCGATGTCATCGATGGCGCGGTCATGATTTTCGCGGCGGCGCTCGAGGGAGACGCGTGCGTCTTCCGGAGCGCGTTGGACGATTTGGCAGCTGGGCTCCCCGCGCGGCGAAGATGCGGCGCGGGAAACCACCCTCTTGGCCTTGTTGGCCACCCCATCTCCGGCGCCCGGGGCGCGATGCCCCGCCGCCGGATCTGGGCTCCCCGCGCCCTGGGCTCCTCCCAAGGCCGGGTCTTCGTTGGCGATGGCGATGAGCTCGGCGATTCGAGCGCGCCACCCCTCACACCCGTCGTCGGTGGGTTGATAGCGCAGCAGCTCCTGCGCCATGGCGAGTGCCTGCGCAGGAGACAGCTGACTCCCAGAACGAGCGCGAGAAGTGGCGGTGCCGGTGAAGGAGAGCGAAGGCTCTATCCGCCCGGACGGGAGGTAGGAGGACTCCAGATCTTCCTCCTCTTCCTCCTTGGCCGAAGCTTCATGACGACGGAAGATGGGCTCGGTTTGCCCCCGAACAGCGTTGCGACGGCGAAGACGCTTGAGCCTTGCGTTGGCGTCGGCCATGTCGAAGCAGATCTAGAAGAAAACACACCATAGCCCCCTACCTGGCGCGCCAAATGTCGATGGATTTCGTGTCGCAAGAACACGGGGTACCACACGACGGACCCAAGGATTCGAACGCAGGGGGCTGAACGTGTGAGATCTTGGATCGCAACGAAACACGGTGACGGAAGCCTCGATTGTCGAACGCGCAACGCACTGCAGAGAGGGAGACCGAGCTTTACCCAGGTTCAGGGCCCTCGTGGTGAGGTAAAACCCCTACTTCCTGCCTTCTTGTATTGCAACGCGACACCTCGCGAGGAGTACAAGGCCTTGGTTACAAAGCTCTAGCTGGCCAGAGGTTGAAGAACCTGCGTGCCCAGCTAGCAGCCTGAAGAAGATGAAGACTCGATTAGACCGGATCCCCTCTAAGGGGTGGCCTCCCCCTCCTTTTACAGCGCCAAGGTCCTCCTTCCCCTTATCTTCTTGGGGAAGGGGTTGCCACACACGGCCAAGGAGGGAGGGCAGCTGTAGATTACACTCTTCTGTAGACTGGGTCTTCGCAGGGTAGCGGCGCCGGTCCACAGGAGTGGGTGGAGGAAGCTGACGTCTTCCTCTGGCGCCCTGCACCGTCCACGCTATATTTAGGGGGGGGGTGGCCAACAACCACTGTGCCGCTTTAGGCAGGCACAGCGAAAGTTGGTCTCCTCCCTGTCGGGGGTAGCGTGGGCGGTACGTGGTCTTCTGCCCGTTAGCTTCTTGCTCCGCACGAAAACGTGCTGAGCTGGCGTGGGCGTACCTTCTCTCCTCACCAGCAGGGGCTCGTGAGGAGGTCTTCTGGTCCTTAGCAGTTTCCGTCGTCGTTCTCCTCACGAGGCGCCTCCTCGTGAGGGTCTTCTCCGTGACTTGGGTCGCTGATTATCCCCTGGGCTGAAGATGGACCGATGACGGGGCCCAGGAGCAGGTGGACCGGGATACCCCGGTATCCAGAACACCGACAGCAGTTGACGCTGCAACCGATGATGTTGAAGACGAAGTAGTCGAAATATTTTTCTTCGAGTTGTTCGAGCAGCAAGATGATTTTTTTCTTCTAATTTTTCCTCCAACCAAGTTTGCTTGATGATGTCTTCTTTTATTATTGCTCTTCACATAGTAGCTCATGTATATTCTGGCCGATTTTCCTCTCGCGTCCTCGTATTGTAGACCAGACGTTTTTCCTCTTTCCTAGGACTTGATGTTTTCTTGACTTGGTACGCTGCCCCTTGTATTTGGAAAAGTTGGTCCGTACCACTTCCTAGAAATTCAGTCAGTTTCGGGTACGACTCTGATCATGAGATGCAACAACACGACGTCGGCTGAAAATTCTGATGTCCTGTTGCCTGCCGAAAGTTTCCGATCTTGACGAGAACTTTTTTTTTCCTTTCCTTGTCGTGTAGAAGCACACAGAATTGTTGTTGTTGCCGGCGTGGCTGGCGATCGGATCAACAAGAAAATCGGCGTTCTGTTTTTTTCTCGTCAGTGACGCACATCATCAATCTGGCTAGCTCCTTCCAATACATGAGTTGATCCGCAATAATGATCCTGTCGCCGATATAGTCGAAGATCCCTCTTGGATGACGAAATTTTTTTGCGATGTAAGCGCCGTCGCTGATGTCGATGAAGAAAAATTTTGCTGATCTTCTCGATGAAAAAGTTGAAAGATCCCGCCCGGATAACAAAATCCAGTCGCCGCGATCCCCACGGTCGGCGCCAATTGACGAGGGGTTAACTCGACAAATGTCCTAGATGAAGGACTTTGGATCGGGAGAAGAGCAACGACTAGAGATTCCGGGATCGAGATTGGCACACGATGTACCCAGGTTCACGTCCCCACAGTGGAGGATCGCTACATCCTGCTAGCAATCTAGTAGATAATCACAATGGTGTTTACATGGAGCCGCCGTAGGCGAAATATTATATCTAGTCTATGTCTAATCTATCTTGTATCTCCAATATTGCGTGTCTATGATATTCGATGTCTATGAGATTGTCTAAGATATCTGAGTTATGCCTCTAGGGGCACCCTTGCCTGGCTTTATATATGCAACCGGGCTAAGGTTTTACAAGAGTTCTAGTCGAATACGGATTAGAGTCTTTCTTCTTCTACTCCAAGTCATCTTCGAGTCCTTGTACTTGTCCACCTCCTTAATGGGCCGGCCCGGAATACTAATCCGCGGGTACCCAACGGGCATACCAACGTCACTATCCTTTGCCATTAATGCCTAATTACAACCAAGTGTGGAAGTCTTCTATTTAAATGTTTGCTTTCAGGAATACACCTTTTTATGACGAAATCTGGGCAAATTAATGAAGAATTATGAGTTTCCAATACTCCTAAGTCAAAGGGCTCGCATAGCTGACTTATAGAGAGTTTAACGGGAAGCCATATGGGCAGGACCCACCCGTATCAGCGTCCACCTCCTTCACCACATCAAACCTAACGACTTCCGTGAAGGAGCCTCTATATAAATCGACCCCCAGGCACCGCAAACAGAAAGACGGAGCGGCAGTGGAGATATAGAGATCACCACACCACTTCAAGGAGGAGTCCATCCACCGCCTCCATCGCCATCCATTTCTCCACCTCATAGACATAGCCATCTACTTGTAATCTTGATCTCGATGATTGGAAATATTGTAAGGATATTTGATATTGTTATTGAATCACTCTATACAATGTTTTCTATCTTTGATCTTGTTATGAGTGAGTAGTCCTCACGGGCTGCGGGCTCGGTGAAGCCTCGCAGCGATTATGTGTATGATCTAATCTATATGGAGATATTGTGTCAAGTATGAATGTGTTATTTCACTTGTTTATCATCTTGTTGCCTTGATCCAAAGACTTTACAGGTCCCAAGATCCGAGGATTGATCAAGGTAATGAGGAGGTATGAGTGGTGCTTCACCCTCTAGATCGATTCCTAGTGCAAGAAGGGGTAGTCGATTAGAGGATCTGAGATCCACATTGGATCACGGCAATGTCACAAATACAAATGCTTTAGTCTTTCACTGCTATCTTAGACAGGGCTGCTGCGGGATAGTAGTAGGACTAGATAGTCTACTGGCAGATGTAGCTGACTAAAACTAGTAGATTTTATGGACGTGCTGCCCACAATATTTAACACTATTTAGCACTTAATTCATGTTATGCTTATTGTTATCTTTACCTCTTTTATGCATGCACAGCTGTAGGTGGATCCTATGCCCATGGCATATTCTCCATCCATCGACACACAATACAATATAGTAACGGTCTAGGAACAGACATACAACCAAACTAACAAGTGCTCGCCAAATAACGTAACCTTTAGCACCAAGAAATAGCTTCCCCAAGTTCGATATACCTAGGTCTACTAGAGGAAAAATGTCACTATCCTACATCCTGAAACCGGATCGAAGGTATCCGGTTCTATGATGGTAATTACGAATGTCAGTTGTGTATTACTTCACCTTTATGGACTCATATGGATGCACCCTATAGTAAAGATAAGGGGTAATGGTGGAGATGATATAAATCTCATTCCAAACATTATATTTGCAAATTGCAATAGGGAGTTCTTGATTGGGGACCCTTAAAAACTTACAACAATGATTCAACTTTTGTCTTAGTAACTCTTGTGCTTCCTCACGTTTGTGACCTTATGATCAATCACTAGAGGGTAAATTCTCATGATAATGTCTACATCTATCTAAAGCTTTATCCAAAGAGAATAAAACTTCACAAGGTATTCACCACATTCTTAAGAAAATCTAAGTGCTAAGAACATCCATTTAGCCCTTGGGAACGTTTGGCTCACATAAGTGCACACCCAAGCTTGTCCTTGATACGTCTCAAACGTATCTATAATTTTTGATGCTTTATGCTTGTTTATATACCATTTGCTTTGTGTTTTGTTACACTTCGTGGCATTTTTATGCATTTTCCACCTATTAATAAGATGCCACAGTGTCAGTTCCCTGTTTTCTGCTGTTTTGTGTTTCAGAAAAGCTACACAAGAAATATTCTCAGAAATGGACGAAACAAAAGCCGAAGTTCCTATTTTTCCCGACACGAGATGGATGATACGTCTCAAACGTATCTATAATTTTTGATGCTCCATGCTTGTTTATGCACCATTTGCTTTCTGTTTTGTTACACTTCGTGGCATTTTATGCGTTTTCCAGAACTAACCTATTGACGGGATGCCATAGTGATAGTTCCCTGTTTTCTACTATTTTTGTGTTTCAGAAAAGCTACATAGGAAATATTCTTGGAATTGGACGAAACGAAGCCCGAACCTCCTATTTTTCCTGGACACAAGACGAAGACCGAAGGAGAGCAGGAGAGGGGCCAGGGAGCAGCCACGCCTAGGGATGGCGCCCCCTTGCCCGCGCGAGGGGGTGGTGTGGGCCCCCTGGCCGCCCTCTGACGCTGCCTCTCCGCCTATATAAAGCCTTCCGACTCGAAACCCTAAATCAATTGGTGTTTTTCGAGAAAGAGTTCCGCAGCTCCGCCGCCGCCACCGACGAATTTCAGGGGACAGAAGTCTCTGTTCCGGCACCCTACCGGGACGGGGAAGTGCCCCCGGAGCCATCTCCATCGACTGCCATCGCCTCCACTGCCGTCTCCATCGACTTCACCGCCATCTCCATCGACGTTGCTTTTTCCTATGATGAGGAGGGAGTAGTTCTCCCCCAGGGCTGAGGGCTCTACCGGTAGCTATGTGGTTCATCTCTCTCTCCCATGATGTGATCGTGAGCTTTGTATCTAGTTGAATTGGTAGATGCTATTCTTCATATATTATGCTACTCCAGTGCTTTATTATTGTAATCTCCGGTGACAAGGGTATAGATAGTAGAGCCCGGTAGTTGAGTACCCCTGAGGGCCGCTAAGCTAGGCCCAATTGTAATGTTAGTCAAAATACGAGTTCATATCATATGTCGATATGGTAATCTGTGTCGGATCCCTCCCGATCCCTGAGACCTGGCCACCTATATATAGGGGCCAGGAGGGGACAGTAAGGGACAGATTGAAAGCAAGCCAGGTTCTACACCCACGTTTACTTTTGATATACACCTTGTTTGACTGATTTCACCTTCGAGTTCATCCAACGCCCTGTCTCCCCGATCTTAAGTCCTTCATCTAGGACGTTTGTCGAGTTAACCCTCGTCAATTGGCGCCGACCGTGGGGACTCTAGGCGTTGGAATCATGAATTTGACGGCTTTTTCGCTTTTAGCCAACAACAATCCAGAAGTCGACGAAAGTGAAGAGATGGAGCTGACGATCGGAAGTTTAAGCTTCTTCATGGGACCTTCAGGTTCAACTCGCCTTTCGGACCGGACGAAATCAGGTCCGTCGGTAAGCAAAGACGAGAGAATCACAATATCTGAATCATCCATAGGCTCTTCTAGTGAGGTAAACTCGCCGGTCAGTCTCACAGCAATAGAAGATATGCAAGAGAAACCCGAGGAAATCGATGAAACTCGGGAAAAACCTGAGGTGGAAGCAACAGTGGTTAAAACTTATGATAGTTCAAGGGACTTTGCCATCAAAAGCAGTGGCGTCTCGAGAAGCGTACATCAGTTATGCGTTATTATCACTGAAGCAGCAGAAGAGGATAAGCACGAAGGCAACAAAGAGGTCGACCTGCAAGTCGACAATCCAAGGAGTAACAGCAAAGGAGAAAATTCACGTTTCAACCGGAGAGTGGAGAATCATCATGTCAGCCATCAATCACGGCACAGAGGTACCCGCAGATTCAAGGAGAGAAGTTCTGATGGGGTATCAATATGCGCTGCACCAGCACAAGAAAAAGCTAAGGGAGGAAAGAGACATGCTCATAAGAAGCCGAGATGACAACAGTACGTCAAGTGGAGGATACTGGGGTGAGTATAGCGATGCATCAGAGTACATCATGGAAAGGCACAGAGACCCGAAGCACAACAGGAGGACAGCAGCACAGACAAGAGTAGAAAGCTATGCGAAAAGTCTAAGCGTGCAGCAGTCAGAAGAGGAAGAAGACTTCGTACAAGAAACACCAGAAGCAGCATTGATAGCAGCGCAAATGTACCTACTAACCACACAACCAGAGCCTGGAGATCCGCGGGAGCACATGCATCAGGCCGCAATACAAAGCCTTGGGTTGATAGAAGACAAGTTAATGGGAAAACTTCCAGAGGAAAAGGCGACACACCATAAGGAAAGGTGAAAGGAAGAATTCAAGCGCAAGTCCCCACAAAACGAATCCAGTGAGTCATCAGGTGATGAGAGGTGACAAAAACGGCAGGAGGACGCAAGAAACATAATAGCACAAGCACGAGTGAAAAACTCGCATTATGCGTGGAAAGAGGAAAATTACGAAGACGATGAAAAAGAGATGGGTGCATTATGCTTTACCCGCAGGGTTCGCAAAACGCGGGTACCTAAAGGTTTTAAGTTGCCGCACGACCAAGAAAAGTATGATGGGTCGCAAGAATCCACTCTATGGTTGTCAGATTATCTACAAGCAGTACATCCTAGGAGGAACAAGAGCAACACCCATGCAAAGTTTGCAGTTACACCTCACCGGCGCAGCACGGTCATGGTTGAATACCCTACCCAATGATTCCATCGGGAGTTGGGGAGAGTTAGAAAATCAATTTGCGAGAAATTTTCGCTCAACATATAAGCGCCCAGCGTTGTTGGAGGAAATCAAGTTGTGCGTACAAAAAAAAGGCGAAACCCTACGCTCTTACATACAACGCTGGAGTGTAATAAAAAATTCAGCTGAAGACGTCTCAGGCGAAAGAGCAATAGATGCTTTTTCGGCAGGCCTTCGTCGTTCAGACCTCGTGGAAGAAATAGGGAGAACAAGGCCAAGGATAGTGTCAGAACTAATGGAATTAGCAAACAGATTTGCCGATGGAGAAGATGCGTATAACAACAAAAGGGGGCATTCACCAGAAGTCGACAAAATAAGCAGGCAAAGGCGAAGATACCGCAATGGTGACAACTACAGAAGGCGAAATTAGATAGCCGTGGGATATGAAGGAAGGAACGATGAAGGCTATAAAAACAAAGAGTTTCAAATGAGAGATAGTAGAGGAAAAGAGAAACCAAGGTACTCGGGTCCTTCGGCAGAAGACATGCTATATGGTCCTTGTCGTATCCATTATGCGTACCTAGATGGGAAAAGAGTTTCCAACCACCAGATGAAGGATTGCAGAACCTTCTTAAGGTTGCAAAATGCCATGGATTCAAGCTAAAGAACACGACAGGGAGGAAAAAGTGCGAGTCAAGGATATCAAATGCAACGACTCGCAAAACAGCTAGAGTCAAATGTATAGATATCAGCAATGATTCAACCTGTACCAAAATCAAAGAAAGAGAGGAAGAGCATATCTAGACAGGTCAACTTGGCAATATCGTCACCACCAGCTACTACAGAGTACTTGCAGTGGTCTGATCAACCAGTCAGATTCAGCAGAGCAGACCACCCGAGGAAAGTTCCCAGGCCAGGGCACACTCCAATGGTGCTAAAGGCGCAAATAGGGGGATACGGCATCGGGAGAGTATTCATGGATGCAGGAAGCGGCATAAACTTAATATACGCGAGAACTCTAAGGGCAATGTGGATTTCACTGGAAAGTCTAAAGCCAACAGATTGTTCTTTCCACGGAATAGTGCCAGGAAGCGCAAATTACCCTCTCAGGAAAATAGAACTCGACGTTTGCTTCGGCAACAGGAACAATTATCATAGAGAGAAGCTGGAGTTCGAAGTCATGGATTGGCCTTCACAGTATCATGCAATCCTGGGGCGCCCAACATTTGCAAAATTCATGGCAGTACCTCACTACGCATATCTCACGCTCAAAATCCTAGGACCCAAAGAAACAATCACGGTGCAAGGCAGCTTTGAAGTATCCAACACTTGTGACAAGGAAGTCACTAGGTTAGCTCAAACTTTCGGTATGACAGCAGAATATGCAAGGTTGAAAGGCGAAACTGACCACAACGTGCTACCCGACATCGGACGGTCCCTGCCAGATCAGGCTTTCAATGCAACACAAGACTCGAAGAAAATCCAGGTCCACCCCACGGACCCGAACAAGACCACCTCCATAGCAGTAAATCTGGATCCTGCATAGGAAAGCACGCTCGTCGAGTTCCTCCGTGAGCGCTGGGAAATCTTCACCTGGTGTCCTTCGGACATGCCAGGGGTTCCCAAGGAACTCGTCGAGCATGCACTAAACGTCGATCCCAAAGCAAAGCCAGTCAAGCAACCATTGAGAAGGTTTGATGAACCCAAAAGGAAAGCAATAGCGTCCGAGCTACACAGGCTAGAAAATGCAGGATTCATCCGAGAAATCAAAGCATCGACTTGGGTATCTAATCCAGTCATAGTCCCCAAGAAAAATACAGATGTGCAACGAGTATGTGTCGACTATATGTCTCTCAACAAGCACTGTCCAAAGGATCCTTTCCCTCTACCTCGCATTGACCAGATAATTGACTCAACAGCAGGGTGCGCAAGACTTTCCTTCCTGGACGCATATTCTGGATACAACCTAGATCAAATTGAAGAAAGAAAATGAGGAAAAAACAGCTTTCATAACACCTTATGGCGTGTTTTGCTACCAAGTCATGCCTTTCGGCTTAAAAAACGCAGGAGCAACCTACCAAAGGATGATGCAAAATTGCCTTGGAAGTCAAATAGGACGAAACATTCAAGTCTACATCGACGACGTGGTCATCACCACAAGAAAAGAGGAGTTACTAATCAGTGATCTGGCAGAAACCTTCGACAACTTAAACAGATACAAGCTCAAGCTTAACCCGACAAAATGCTCTTTTGTGGTATCTATAGGGCAACTCCTGGGATTCCTGGTATCCGCAAGAGGGATAGAGGCAAACCCAGAGAAGATCCAAGCAATATTAACGATGGGGAAGCCAACAAAATTGCATGATGTACAGAAGCTCGCAGGGCACGTCGCGGCACTAAGTCGATTCGTCGCAAGGCTAGGAGAAAAAACACTCTCTTTCTACGGATTGATGAAAAAATCCGATGACAAATTCGAGTGGACAGAAGAAGCGGACACAGCTTTCGCACAACTGAAAAAGTGCTTTCCACACCACCGGTGTTGGTCGCACCGAAGGAAAAGAAGCCATTACTACTATACATTGAAGCAACACATCAAGTGGTGAGCACAGTATTGGTAGTCGAAAGAAGTAAAGAAGGAAAAGCTCATGGAGTCCAACGACCAGTATATTTTGTCAGCGAGGTGCTATCTCCAACAAAGCAAAGGTACCTGCACTACCAGAAACTTGCATACAGCCTATTCACAACAGCACAAAAATTACAGCAATATTTTGTGGTACACCTAATCATAGTGGTCAACGAAGCACCACTATCCAATATATTGAACAACCCTTCAGCAACAGGACATGTCTACTTATGGGGAACTGAGTTATCACCCCTAGACATCATGTATGAAAAGCGGAAGGCGATCAAGTCCCAAGTTTTATCAGATTTCACAGCAGAGTGGCTGGAGTTACAAAGCACAGGGCCAACAGATTTATCGAGTGTGTGGACAATGTACTTCGACGGATAAAAAAGAATCCAAGGTGCAGGAGCAGGAGTAGTACTGATATCACCACAAGGCGACAAGTTGAAGTACGTGCTAAGGATGAGTTTTCCTCAAGCTTCTAATAATGAAGCCGAATACGAGGCGCTGCTCCATGGGATGAAAATGGCCAAAGCATGCAGAGCAACTCGATTGAAAATATTTGGAGACTCGAATCTCGTCGTCCAACAAGTAATGAACAAGTGCGACGCCATCAGCGACAATATGACAGCATACAAAAACTTATATTATTATCTTGAGGGAACATTTGACGGATGCAAAGTTTCACATATCAGCAGAGCCAGCAATGAGGAAGCCAACAATTTAGCAAATATCGGGTCTCAGTGCTTACCCGTACCACAAGGAGTTTTTGGGGAGAAATCATAGAAAGATCAATAAAAAGCAGCAAAGTCTCAACTACAGGAGAGCAAGTCCAGCACCAAGCAACAGGCTCGGGGGCTGGTAATAGCGGGACAGCTAAACCCGATGAAGTCATGATGATCAAGGAAACTTGGATGCCACCGTACTTGGCTTACATGATAAACAAAACACTACCCGAAGATACAGTACAAGCGAAAAGGATAATACGACGATCCAAGGCTTTCGTTGTGTTGCATGGAAAATTATATAAGAGAAGTATAACAGGCGTTTTGCAATGGTGCGTTACTCCTCAAGAAGGGCAAGAAATCTTAAAGGACATCCACACGGGGGTATGTGGACATCACGCTAGCAGCAGAGCCATTGCAGCCAAAGCCTTTCGTGCAGGATTTTATTGGCTCACAACCATTGAAGACGCAAAAGATATAGTGAGGAAGTGTGAGGCGTGTCAACGTTTCGCATCTCGACCACACGCACCAGCAGCGGAGTTGCAACCAATACCATTATCCTGACCCTTCGCACAATGGGGTCTTGACATTGTGGGAAAACTGCACAAATCTTGGCCAGGAGGGCATGTTTATATGCTGGTAGCAGTCGGCAAATTCACCAAGTGGGTAGAGGCAGCCCCCGTGACAACCCAAGATTCTACAGCGGCAATCAACTTCATCAAGTCAATAGTTTTTCGCTTCATAGTACCGCACAGTATCATCACAGACAATGGGACAAACTTCACATCAAAGGAGTTCAAGAGTTACTGTGAAAGTTTAGGAATCAAGTCGAAATTCGCATATGTAGCACACCCAAAGACAAATGGGCAAGTCGAGAAAGCAAATGGCTTGATATGCAATGGGATAAAGAAAAGGCTGTTAGCACCCCTCGAAAAAGCCAAGCACGCTTGGGTAGATGAGCTACCCTCCGCACTCTGGAGTCTCCGAACTACACCTAACGCAGCTACTCAAGAAACACCTTTCTACCTGGTTCATGGCGAAGAAGCCGTTCTTCTAGTTGAGATCACCCATGTGATGGCGCGGTGATGATGGTGTGAAAGCTTCTTCTTTAATACACGGCAACAGCGACAGAAAAATCCTGGAACCAAGTTGACGTGGGAATGTGTAGTAAATGATCGGCCAGTTGGAAAACCCCAAGAGAAGGTTTTGATGAAGATAGCAGCAAGTTTTCCCTCAGTTATGAAACCGAGGTTATCAATCCAGTAGGAGGACGAATTACGACTGAAGGTGATGCCCACTAGCTGCGTGATGCTCTAACAAGGGCACCGTTAACGATAACTTGTTAGCGCGCCTTCAACCAGTAGCAATGTGGAACCTGCACACAACACAACCAAATACTTTGTTCCCAACTTACGATGAGGTTGCCAATCTCACCAGTTTGCTTGAAACAAAGGGTATGTGCGTATCGAGTGGAAAGTAATAATAGTATGAGAGTAAAGTAAACAGTGCGAGTAAAGTAAACAGGTGATAACAATATAAAGGAAATAGGACCGGGGTCCACGGTTCACTAGTGGTGTCTCTCCATAAGATAAAATAACACATGCTGGGTAAACAAATTATAGTTGGGCAATTGATAGAATAAAGACAACGTGCATATGTCGAGAGGATCACTATGAGATTTACTCTGGGCATTACAATAAGATACATAGACTGCCATCCAACTGCATCTATGACTAATAATCCACTTGTGGCAAATCAATCCGAGAACTCCACAAGTATTAAGTTGCGAACAACAGATAATTGCATTAAGCAAAGTGTGTAATGTAAACAAAGTATATGCCCTCGAGCATATGAATGTTGTTTCCCCCCTAGCAGCAACATCACATCTACAACCTTAGAGGTTTCTGTCACTCCCTCAGATTAAATAGAGGCATGAACCCACTATCGAGCATAAATACCCCCTCTTGGAGTCACTAGCAACTACTTGGCCAAGATAGCTACTAACAACGGAGAGCATGCATGATCATAAACAACATACAGATAACATAAGATAAAATTTAGTATCAACTCAATCATAGCACCAATAATCGGATCCCAACAAACACAACATGTAGAATTACATAATGGTGATCTCGATCATGTAAGGCAGCTCACGAGATCTAAACATGAAGCACATGGTGGAGAAGACAACCAACTATCTACTGCTACTCACTCATCGCGCCGGAGGCAAGCATGGCAATGAAGAAGACCTCCGATGGCGATTCCCCTCTCCGGCAGGGTGCCTGGAAGAGCTTCTGGACCCTCCCGATCTTCGGGTCGACGGCGGCGGTGGATCGCGATGTGTTTTGGAAAAGTGATCGGGTCTTTAGGTTTTTCCCGTCGGGGGGTCTTATAAGCGAAGAGGCGGCATCAGAAGTGGATCAGGGGGCCCACACCACCAGGGGGCGTGGGCCAGCCCTAGGCCGCGCCACCCTATGGTGTGGCCGCCCTGTGGCTCGGCTCCGTCTCCTCCTCGTTCTTCTGGAAGCTCCGTGAAATATCTGGATGACTGGCTTTGGTTTCGTCCAATTCCGAGAATATTTCCTGTGTAACTTTTCTGAAACACAAAAACAGCAGAAAACAAGGAATTGGCACTGTGGCATCTCGTTAATAGGTTAGTTCCGGAAAATGCATAAAAATGCCACAAAGTGTAATGAAACACTAAACAAATGGTGTAAAAACAAGCATGGAGCATCAAAAATTATGGATATGTTGGAGACGTATCAACATCCCCAAGCTTAACTCCTGCTCATCCTCGAGTAGGTAAGTGATAACAAAAGAAATAATTTTTGAGGTGACATGCACCTACACAATCTTGATCAACTATGTAAGCGTTGTGCGCTGGGATCAAAAGAACTTAAAACATGGGCATGAAAGATATAATCTTGATAGAAGAAACTTAGCAACCATGTTATAACATGAAAATGAACACAAACAAAAGATCATGAAAATGAAATAATGAAAGTCAAACGTGTGTTCAAATCATAAGAAAAAACATACAAATGGTTTTTAGCTTGTCCCTCATGGAGTAGCAAAACATAAATGCATAGGACACCTTCAAGTTTAAGAGGGCGACTAGATACAAATAATTTAAGAACAAGTGAAACCAACAAGATGAATCAATAAATAAAAACTTTGGGACAATGCACATTATACTCAGAATGACAACTATGCTCTCTTAACGGTGCATAAAGATAGAAAGTGGAGACTCAACATAAAAGTAAAAGAAAGGCCCTTCGCGGAGGGAAGCAGTGATTGCAAGTTTTATAAACCTTCAAAAATTATGGTACTTACCGGCTTTGAGCTCTCATTGGCCCCATCATAAGCATCTTGAATGGTTAAAGTTAATGCGAGTACACTTATGCTGCATATGCTTGACAAATCATAAGTTGAAAACCTCATGCTAATTTACTTAGAGTCCCAAGCATGCTCTTGTCATTGTAAGTATACACGTATCATCGAGAACCGCCAACGGGGTACCTCCGTGCCTGATGACATGGAACAAGCCCACATCAAAATGATAGGACAAACAGGCAATGAACACCTCGGCATCTCTAATATTTACCATTGGTATAGCTTTTTATTGTGAGATGCGTCGTCGAATGTTCACTATGGGCATGCTGTAAATTTCCACCATGAATTATGCATGGCTTAGATTAGCGGCCCAAGCATTTCTCTTACACGTATGCAAACTCTATGATCCCGTAAGATTCCCAATTCATTTCACACCGCGAGTATCCATATACAAAAATCACGATATCAACTCAAATGAAAGATAGTGCAATGTTGAAAGCTTGCCCCATGACGGCATGGCTGGGCTAATTCCCAACTTACAACTTGCAAGCATAACAACTCAACATAAGAGAGCCACAATGTCAAAATTTTAAAACGAGAAAATTAAAGTGTGTCATCAGGTTCGTGAGAGCTTTACTGACCAATTTTCGCATAACACCAAAAAGAGTTTAATTTGAAGGATAGATAAAAGCAAGTCAAATGTACTTTGGAATAGCAAATTGCTAATAGATATGTATGGTGGACACTTTTGGAACAACTTGGTTTTTAGGAGTTGGATGCACGAGTAGAGCTCATACTCAGTACAA
Organism: Dactylis glomerata; assembly: GCA_007115705.1. Taxonomy (NCBI): domain Eukaryota; kingdom Viridiplantae; phylum Streptophyta; class Magnoliopsida; order Poales; family Poaceae; genus Dactylis; species Dactylis glomerata. The sequence continues at coordinate 98,263 of QXEO01000747.1, read as the reverse complement.
AATGAGGGCTAGCAAAAGACTGGGAGCGACCAACTAAGAGAGCAATAACGGCCATAATCAGGCATAGCGACAAAGCGACATTAAAAGAAGCATAAGATGGCATCAAAAGTCAAAAACCAAATGATCATAGAGGCAATGGCGACTTTGTATGAGTCTAACATGTGTGAGCATGCGCCAAGTCAACCCAAATAAAGCATCAAAGGAGAAAACCAAAATAATGCTTCCAAATAATTAAAACAACACATGATTTTTTCGAAGACTCATTAAGCAATCTCAGTCATTTGAGACAAGTCATGCTACAGCAAAACCACTAAGCATACTATCAAAAAGACATCAAGCACGACATGCAAAAGCCTTGGCCGCAGTCTACACAAGCTCCTTCTTGTACCACTTTTTTGCATAAAGCTTTTTCTCTTTTCCAACACCATTCGAAATTTTCATAAACAACTCTCTTGATGAAAACCAACATGGACCAGAGGTCACTCATTAATAACAAGATCTGTACACAAATCAAGGCGAAAATCAAGAACTAAAAGCAGTTCTAGAAAAAGAGAACACTCATTAAAATTATAAGAATGAAAAATGGAGTATTCTTGGCAAATGAAAAGCAAGGCATCTTCTCCAAAAGGAATTTGTTGGGGTCCAACCATTTATTGCAGAAAACAAAACTAAACAAAACTAAAAACTAAAAACAACTGACGCTCCAAGAAAAAAGCATAATGCATGAAGCAATAAAAATATAGTGTCTTGAAAGGTGACCTGATTTTTGTCGATGAAGAAGGGGTGCCCCGGGGGTATCCCCAATCTTTGACGCTTGTACTTCTTGGATATTTCTTGGGGTGACATGGGCATCCCCAAGCTTGAGGTTTTGTCCATTATTCAACTCATCTTATCATTTTCCAATCCCTACACTTGAAAACTTCCTTCATACAAAACTAAACACAAATCTATTAGCAACATTAGTGTAAGCATAACATTGAATCAACCCTTTTTGCTTCAGGTTTCAACTCAAAACCACCACATATAAACATATACTACTGTATCAACTTCTCCTAAAGTTTCGTGATCAAAAGAACTCAAAAAGAAAGCGATAAAGCGGCAAACACAAATATTGGTAGAAATCTGTCAAAACAGAACAGCTGACAAAGGTCGAATTTTTAGAGGGTTTTTTGTTGCTAAAATCAAAAAGTGTTCAACTAATGAAAGTTTGGATATAACCTGGGGCATATGCACAAGAAATCGCAGGTCCAAAAGATATACAGAGAATTTTCACGAATTTTTACGGTGCAGCACCAAAAACTGTTTCAGGACAACAACATCCCCAAATCTTACCTCACTCAAATTAGAGGCTTCTCTTGGCACAAAAACGAAATAAAAAGGATAAGGAGAGGTTATTACAGTAGTAATAACTTCCAAGACTCAAATAAAAGAAAAATAACTGAATGTAAAAACATTGGGTTATCTCCCAAGAGTGCTTTTCTTTAACGCCTTTGAGCTAGGCGTAGAAAATATGAATCAAGTAATATCAAGAGAGGCATTAAGATCAACTGTAGGAGTCTTTTCAACAATAAATTGAATTGTGTCCAAATAAGTTTTTGAAGACCCTTTATGATCACTCTTTGGTTCACTCAAATCACTAAAAAGATTTTTGGGATAGATCCAATCAAAATTATTTTCCAAAGCATCATGAATTCCTGCAAGTTTACAAGGTATTGGCACTATAAAATCTTCATTGGGTGTACCAACAACTTCATTAGGCGAGCCAAGCTTATTAAATTTCTTAAAAACTTTCCTAGCCTCAATAGCAACATCTCTAAATTTTATGCGCAAAGTTTCCAAGATAAAAGCTTTCTTTTCGGGGTCCTCAATATCATGAAGCTTAAGAAACATGTATTGCATAAAAGGATTAAGGCTAGCAAACCTAGCTTCTAACATGTGAATTAAATAAGCAGAAGCAACTTCATAACTAGGAGGAAGCTCAGCCAAAGACTTTTTCTCAACATCTTTATGCATACTTTCTCAGCCGGTAAGGAGAGTGGCGGCATGATGGACGCGCGACGCCGCCGTCTGACTCTGGCGCCCCGGGCGCCGCCGGACTCCGTTGGCGGTCGTTCTCCGCCAGTCGGGGAAGGTGGATCACGGTTTTCTGCGCTTGCGCCCGATGATAGCGGATCGAATGCCGACGGTGAAGGAATCCCCTTCGAGATGGCGCAGACGGTGCTGGAAGGGGAGTCTGATGAAGGTTGGACACTGGTGTCCAGGAGGAGGAAGGCGAGGTCCGAGACCGTGGCTGAGTTCTGGCGAGAGATCGGTTACCCCACGTCGGAGTCCAGATTCTGGGAGGGTGCTCGCCGATCTTCGCCGCGGGAAGGTACGTTTTCTCCGTTTTGTAGGTCAGAGCCGACAGCAGAGAGGACAGTGGCCCCTTCGGGCTCGCCTACTGCATGCTCATCGCGCAAAGGGTCTTGTTCTTCGCCATCAGGGGTGCGCCTCGTCCGTGGCCCGAGGGCCGGGTCCTGGCGTGGACCTCTGCCGAGGAGGCGGGTCACGCCGCCGCCGGTGCTGGGTGATTTCCTCGGCTCGTCATTGGCTCCGTCAAGGTCTGCATCGTCGGCGCTGGGCTCGTCAAGGTCTTCGTCTCCCTCTGATGCGGTGCCGCCGTCCATGTCGCCGGCAGTTCGATGCGCCGCGGAGACGTCACCGTCTACGTGCGCGTCGAATCAGGATTCCGTTCGCGTCGGCGCGTTAATCACGCCCGTGATTGACGTCGATCGGAGCCATGCAGGGGAGCCGGTTCTCAGGTTCGGACTGGGCCACCTGGCTCGGCGCTTCAGGTCCTTGTGGGCCCGGAATCGACCGACTAGGCTTCCGTTCGACCTAGGGTCTGTGTCCAAACCTGTTCCTCCGTCTTCGTCGTCTTCAGCCGCCGCTACGTGCTCGTCGCCTTCGCCATCGCCTTCAATCTCCGCTTCACCGTCCTCCTGCCCGTCAAGACCTCCTTCCTCGCCGGGTTCGCTGGGCTCTTCATCGCCTTTGCCCTCGTCGGGGTACCGGTCCTTCGTCTTGGCTGCCCAGATCATGGCTGGGCAACGTCCGCCATCGGCCGGGGTGCCCGCAGCTCCCGTGAGGCCGTCCGCTCCTGGCCAGCAGAGCGGTTCAGCTGCGGCTACGGCGTCTGCAAGGCCGCCTGCCCAGGCTGCGGCGCCCTTCGCTCCTCCGATGGTTGGGCAGCCGGGCTCAAGTGCGCCGTTTGCGCCGGTTGCCCCTCGGGCTCTGCACCCGCTACAGCCGCCCTCTCGGCAGCCGGGTCCGCCGGCTTACATCCCCGGTTACCCTCAGCAATTTCAGCCGCCACCGTACCAGCAGCTTCCTGCTTACCAGCAGGCCTCGCCCTACTACGCTCCCCCCATGTTTGGGCAGCCTAGTGGGTCATTCCAGCAGATGTCTGCAGCTCCTTCTTTTCAGCCTGTCACCGTTCAGAATGTTGCAGCTCCGACTCAGAATAAAAGGAAGAAGAAGAAGAACGCGGGGGCGACCAGTTCACAAGGGGTGCACCCTCCGCAGGCGCCTTTTGTTCCTCCTCAGGGCTCTTTTGTTGCTCCATCTGGGGGTGTGGGGGTGGCTGTTACCTCTGCGCCAGTATTACATCAAGATTCTGGTATTCATCAGTTGGGTTCTTCGGTGGTTGCTGAGGTTCCACCTGTTAAGGTTGGCAAATGTTGGAAGTGTTCGGTTGACACGCACGCTACCAAGGATTGCAAGGCTCAGCATTACTGCCTTGTGTGCGATACCTCCGCACACCCCACTCTCAGGTGCCCTACCCTGAAGCTCCCTAAACCACAGGCTTTTCTGGGTGGACCAGCTTGTGAGGAGTCGCTTTGCATGAGGTTGCCCGATAGTGTGTATAAGGCTCATCTTGCTCCGAAAGGTATGCCTACAGCTTTTATTAAGATTTCTGGTGGGTCTGCTTCTGCCGCTGCTATTCAGGATCTGCTGGCACGGATTTGTCCACTGAGCGCTCAGTGGAAGTGGGAGGCTGTTCCACATGGGGAGGATGCTTTTTTGGTGAGTTTCCCCACGTCTGCTGATCTGCAAAGGGTTGATGGGTTTCAGATGGGTGTGCCCAATTCTTCTGCACAGATGTCTGTTAGCAGTTGGAAAGCCCAGGATGTGCCTCACAAGTTTGAGCTTCAGCCGACTTGGGTTCATGTTGATGGAGTTCCTCATACAGTCAGACATTTTCTAGGTTTATGGGCTGTCGGTTCTCTCATTGGTACCATGCTGGATGTAGACTTGGTCTCCCTCCGGAGTTGTGGTGTGGTGCGCATTCTGGTGGCTATGAATGAACCTAAAAATCTAGACAAGCAGAATGAAATTTTGGGGTACCCTTGTCTTGGTGTTTCGGTAACAGTTAAGCTCAAAGGTTATGATTTCTTCTTTCGTCGTGAGCCGCAGGACTTTGTTCCGGATGAGAATTTTTCTCCTTTTTTCTGGAAGCGCAAAGGTGATGATGATGCTGGTCTTGATGGTTCGGGTCAGGATAATGCTGGAAACGATGCTCCTAACTCTGGTGCTCCTTCGACGTCCGCCTCTATGGATGTTGACAAGCCTCAAGGAGGTAATTCCACGTCACATGGCAAGAACGTTCCTATGGGTTCGGTGGAGGGGTCTTCATCGCTTTTTGCTATGACACCCATCAATCCGAATCCGACTACACCGCGTGGGAAACAAATCGTGGAGGCTGTTCGGTCTACCTCGCCTTGGCTTCTGAAGGGGGCGTCCTCGCCTATGAGGTGCTCGGTGCAGCGGCCTTCCCCCTCGACGGCTGGGCTGCAATCTGGCGTGACGGCTCCTGCAGGCGATGGCCGGCCTGTCAGCCCATCATCTTCGCTGGGACGTTCGCCGCGCTCGGCCACCCGGGCGGTGGTTTCCTCCTCGCCGCCTTGTGTGGCTCGCGATGCGCACGGCCAGCTCCCGCCTACCGACGTGGCCCATGCTAGCACATTGCGGGATGCGGGCACGCCGGCTGTCATTGTGGCTGACGTCCGGTATGCTGTTGCTTCTGCGGATGGCTCGGCGTCGCTGGCTGAGGAACATGGCACTTCGGTGGCCATGTCGGGTGGGGGTCCTGCTTCACCATCGCCCCCATCCACTTCGTCTGCGCCTTCGGTTGTGCCTGGGACAGTACCTTCTTCGACCTTACTGTCCTCGGCGGCAGAGGAGCCTTTCTCGCGAGACGTGGGGTGTTATGCCACACCGACATCGCCAGTCCGGGCTTCTTCACCGACTACTTCTCCGGCTCCGATCGACAAGGCTTCTTCCCCACCGCCTCCGCCACGTTCTATGCCTTGTGCGCCTATGGTGAGGCGTAGTACGAGGCATCCGGTGGCGGATGATGGCTCCTCTGCGACTGATGAGGATACCTTGTAGAAGGCAATGCGACGCAAGGCCGCTGCGAATCTCGACTTCAGTGGTATGAGCGCTAAATCTTCTTCTTTTATTTCTTTATCTACTCCTGTTATTTCTTCTAAGTTGAATGCGGTCGGCATTAGACTAGGGAAGAATGCTATTGAGGTTTGTCTGTCCACAAATGTTCTGAGGCACATGGAATATGATCGGTTAACGGTCAGTCCTAAGCTGAAGAATATAGTGGAGGATACCGAACTGGACGAAGAGGAAGCGATTGCCACAGTAGATGGTCAGCTTCTCTCTAGTCTAGTTGGTGTTGTTTCTGAAATTGACTTTAATGAAACCATGCCGGGTTCATTTTATGACCTGTGTGCATCTGGCCGTAAATCAAAGTCAAATTCTTGCTCTAAGTCCTCAAAAAGGGGCAAAGTTCCAAAATCTAAGATTGTGTCTCAATGAATGGCATGTTTTCGAATAGCAGAGGTCTTGGGGACTTGGCTAAACATTTACATGTCGCTCATTGTATCAATGATCATAATTTAGATTTTGTGGCTATTTCGGAAACCGGTAGAAGGGACTTCTCTCAACGTCTACTTGATTGCCTTTCTGGTGGGGTAGATTTTGAGTGGACATCCTAGCCGCCCCGAGGCCGTTCGGGGGCATTTTACTTGGAGTACGGACGGATACTATGGAAGTTATAGCTCGTTCGGGTGGAGATTATCATATCAAACTCCATATCCGTAATAGAGTGGATAATTTCACATGGAGTCTAATTGCTGTTTATGGGGCTGCACAGGATGAATATAAGGCAGACTTTCTTCGTGAACTGGTTAACTTGGCAAAGGATAACCCTTATCCAATTCTAATTGGGGGTGATTTCAATTTGCTAAGATTTTGTCATGAGAAAAGTAAGGGCCGGTTTGATGATCATTGGCCTTTTCTATTCAATGCTGTTATAGACAGTTTGGATTTGAGAGAAGTTGCAATGACCGGAAGACAATTCACCTGGGCAAATAACCTCCCTAACCCCACTTTCGAGAAATTGGATAGAGTGCTAATGGATGCCGATATGGAATCAAAATTTCCGATGGTATCTGTTCGTGCTCTTGAACGTATCGAAGGTTTTTCAGATCATGCCCCTATACTCTTGACTACCGGAATCCCTAAACCACCTAGTAATCGCAAATTCAAGTTTGAACTTGGATGGTTACAGAGGGAGGGGTTTTCTGAGATGGTCAATTCTGTATGGGCCAGACCAGTTACGGCGGTGTCTCCAATACAAAGGTGGAATTCCAAAATACGTGCTTTACGTAGTCACCTAAGTGGTTGGGCACGCCATGTAACAGGAGTTCTTAAAAATGAAAAGGCAAGGCTTTCCTCCATCATTGACGGTCTGGAGGCCTTAGCTGAGATTGGTCCTCTATCTGCACATGAGATTGAATTGAAAAATCAGTCCAATGCTAAGATAGCGAGCCTTCTCAGGGAGGAGGAACTCAAATGGTACCAACGCTCCAAGAGCCAGTTTATCCTTGAAGGAGACTCGAATACTCGCTATTTCCATAGTGTGGCCAATGGCAGACATAGGAAAAAGCGTATTCACACTCTTGTTCAGGATGAGGGTACGATTGTGGGTTTAGATAATCTCAAAAAATATATTACTAGTTACTACAAAAATTTGTTTAGGGCACCGGAGGAAGGTAACTTCTTTATGGATGAGTCTCAAATAGATGATATTCCTCAGGTTTCCGTTGAGGAAAATAATTTTCTTACAGCAGAGTACTCGGAAGAGGAAGTAAGAAAAGGAATTTTCCAAATGGAACTTAATAAAGCACCGGGTCCGGATGGATTCCCAGCTGAGTTTTACCAAACCTTTTGGGATACTATCAAGAGTGACCTTCTAGATTTGTTTTGCTGTCTTCATGCAGGACAACTAGAATTGTTTCGTCTTAATTTTGGTGATATTGTTTTGTTACCTAAGGTTAATGAGGCAGAACGGATCCAACAATTTAGGCCAATCTGCCTCCTTAATGTTAGTTTCAAAATTTTCACGAAAGTGGCCACCTTAAGACTAAACACGGTTGCTGATCAGGTAGTTTGACCGTCTCAAACTGCTTTCATGCAAGGTAGGAATATCCTAGATGGAGTTGCTACCTTGCATGAAACGGTACACGAACTTCATTCTAAAAAGTTAAATGGAGTAATTTTAAAGTTAGATTTTGAAAAGGCTTATGATAAAGTTAAGTGGTCCTTTCTCCAGCAAACACTCGGAATGAAAGGTTTTTCTGATGAGTGGCGTGCTTTGATCAATTCCTTTGTGACTGGAGGTAGTGTTGCCATCAAAGTCAACGATGACATTGGTACATACTTTCAGACTTTAAAAGGTCTAAGGCAGGGTGACCCTTTATCGCCAATGCTATTTAATATAGTGGCTGATATGCTTGCTATTATGATCGAACGCGCAAAAAATGATGGTCTCATTGAAGGGGTCATTCCTCATCTGGTTGATGGGGGATTGTCCATCCTTCAATACGCCGACGACACGATTCTTTTTATGGAACATGACCTCGAGAAAGCACAGAATCTGAAACTTATTCTTTCAGCATTCGAGCAATTATCAGGTCTAAAAATTAATTTCCATAAAAGTGAATTGTTTTGTTTTGGTGAGGCTCAAGACGAGGTCAATGCATATGCTGATTTATTCGGCTGTGGGCAGGGACAATTTCCTATGCGGTATTTGGGTATTCCGATTCATTATCGGAGACTTACACTTGCTGAATGGAAACTCGTCGAGGAGAGACTACAAAAACGCCTTAGTAGTTGGAAAGGGAAATTGCTGTCCCTGTGAGGGAGGCTGATACTCATTAATTCGGTACTATCTAATATGGTACTACATATGATTTCATTTTTTCTCTTGCCTAAAGGAGTCTTGCACAAACTGGATTATTACCGGTCTAGATTCTTTTGGCAAGGGGACAGCGAGAAAAAGAAATATCGATTGGCTAAATGGAGTGTAGTATGTTCTCCTAAAGACCAGGGTGGGCTTGGTATTCATGACCTTGAGGTCAAAAATACAGCTTTACTGGGGAAGTGGTTATTTAAACTACTTACTGAGGAGGGGACATGGCAAACCATTCTTAAGAGGAAATATATTGGTCAAAAAGCTTTATCTCATGTTCTTTGGAAACCAGGGGATTCGCATTTTTGGGCTGGACTCATGGCAACGAAGAAGTTTTTCTTTGGTCTGGGTTCGTTTTCGATTAAAGATGGTTCAGAGGTACGGTTCTGGGAAGACAAATGGCTTGGTAATGCCACTCTTCGGGAACAGTATCCGGCCGTTTATAGCATTGTGCGTCACAAAGGCGATACTATCGCTAAAGTGTTGGAGACTTCTCCACCATCAGTGGCGTTTAGAAGGGATTTGTCTGGGCAAAGACTTGTAGCTTGGAATGCTTTACTGCTACGTTTGGCAAACATCCAACTTCAAGATGGGCACGATGAATTCCGTTGGAACCTACACGAATCTGGCAAATTTTCTGTAGCTTCCATGTACAATGCTCCGATCTTACCTGATGTGCCAATCGATAAAATTAGTAATAATAAGCTCTGGAAATTGAAAATTCCACTACGGATAAAGGTATTTGGGTGGTACCTCCGTAAAGGAGTTGTTTTAACAAAAGATAATCTTGCAAAGCGGAATTGACATGGAAGTAAGAAATGTATTTTTTGTCATCAGGATGAAACAATTAAACACTTGTTTTTCCATTGTCGTTTTGCTAGATCTATATGGTCAGTCATCCAAGTAGCTTCAACCTTGTTTCCACCAAGCAGTATTACCAATGTTTTTGGGAATTGGCTAAATGGAATTGACAATAGGTTTAAAAAGCATATTAGGGTGGGAGCGATTGCCTTTATTTGGTCGCTGTGGCTATGTAGAAATGATAATGTGTTTAACAACCAAAAATCTTCTATTTTGCAGGTTATCTACAGAGCTACTGGTACACTCCATTTGTGGTCGTCTCTGCAACGTCCACAGGATCACGACCTTTATATGGAGGTCTGTGCACGTCTGGAAGCTACGGCGAGGGATACTTTTTCCCAACATGAATGGCCGCATAGCTTACGGATTGGCGCTGCTTTTTAGGCATTATTACAATTGCTCAATATGATATGTAATTTTGCCTTCATATTTATACTTGAGACTCGGTTTTGGGCTGTGTGCATCGTTGTTATGCAGAGGCCGGGTGTAAGCTTAATGAATATTAAGTAATAAAGCGCTCTTTATCGAAAAAAAAGCAAAGTGTGTAATGTAAAGAAAACATATGCCCTCGAGCATATGAATGTTGTTTTCCCCCTAGCAGCAACATCATATCTACAACCTTAGAGGTTTCGGTCACTCCCCTAGGATTAAACAGAGGCATGAACCTACTATCGAGCATAAATACCCCCTCTTAAAGTCACTAGCAACTACTCGGCCAAGATAGCTACTAACAACGAAGAGCATGCTTTTTTGGTACGTTTTTGAACTGTTCAGAGTAGATTGCGTAGCTGGTAGTCGTAGACATCGTAGCATGATGACACGACCTGCAAGCCGAAACCGAGCACACGACGAACTGAGATGAGCACACGACGAACTGAGATCTGTCGCCGCCGTTCGAGGATGTACAAGATGATGTTGTTGACGCTGTAATCATCATCGCCCGCCGCACTTTGTCGATACGAAGACCGCCGCATCAACGTCGCCGTCCAGATCCGACTCACCGTCGCCCTCTTCATCGCGTGCGTCGATCCTCACTGCAAGTTTCTGTCGTCCTCCTCTGTCGTTTCCTATGGCGTAAATTAGATGAGTTAGAATTCTGAACCGCTACGGACAAATCAAGTTTTGCTACGTTTCCGTGCGGTAGCGATCAGCACCGGTTCTGATTGTGCTAGCTCACATCAAATTTTGAAAATTTATAACTAAAGATCTGTAGCTCCGTTTTGGATGATTCTTGTTGCGTTGGATTCATAATTAAATCTCCTATCTAGTGGTGCCAAACTTTCTAATTATTGAATTTTCGAATCTGTAAGTTTAGATTTTGGTTTTGAACCTATTTACATGTATTCAAATTCAAATATGGGAATTTGAGTATTTTTATTATAGAATTAATTCTATAATTCTTTCAATATGTTTCCTTTTTCGAAAGTTAATCTTGTGATCGTATCTATCCACAAGAAACCCTTTAGACATTTTTCCCACACTACTCCAAAATCTTTCAAATATTAATCCTATTGCCTAGTTTAAGTTATTCAAATTGCAATTGAGCTATTTGAGTAATTTAACAAATCTTTAGCTCCTAACCAACCCATGTGTATCTTGGCTATTTGAGTAATTTAACAAATCTTTAGCTCCTAACCAACCCATGTGTATCTTGGGCTATTTGACTGTTGTCCCACTCTACAAATGGTGTGAAAAATCCTAAGTTTAGTGACCACCCAAATCTATCCATTAGTGAAAATATTCTCCCTATCCATGCCTAAGCGCAAAGCTATCAATTTCCCCTTCTTACAAAAAAAAACATTCTCCTAAGTATTTTGACTCTTACCTCCGTGCCATATTTCCCATCTCAATACCATGGAGAAGAAGTTGAAGGGAAGACAAGGAGTCCAAAACAAGAAGTTCGAGAGAATAGAGCCCAAGTCAAGAAGATGAAAGTGATAAACCTCATGACTTAGAATTTATCCATCTAACTTCTTAACCCCAAGACTAAGAATTTTGCTTGAGCTATTTTGCTAAGTTTTGACACCACCTAACAATTTAGAAAACCCCATCCATCCTTTAACATCATTGTTTTAGCCATTCTCTCCATCCATATCAAGTCAACTTCATGCCATAATCTTTTTCCCAATTATCACTAAGACAGTTGAAAGACCAAGCCAAAACATATAAACAACCTTGTTGTCTTGCTTGATTTTGATTTGTTTGATTATGTGTTTATGTTGTGTTATTCTTCTATCTTATAGTTGTACGAAGAGCTACGCATGTTTATTAAGAGAAGTACAAATCTTCAGAAGTTACTAAGGCAAGTGTCATCATCTTCTTGACCTACTAAAGAATTGTAACTAGTAGCTTTTCTTGTAGAAGATGCATGTGTAGGTATTTTTATAAATATGGTCTTAGTAGTTATGATTTTATGCTAAGTCTATTGCCTAGCTTATGCCTAGATTTTGCATCTCCTAGTAGAACTGCTGCTGCTATAGGTTGCCTTACACTTGTTGTGGGAAGGGATTATCACATGTTTTGACTAAGTGTTGAAAACCATTGTTTTACAAAAACCAAGAAAACAACTAAGTTAATGAAACACCTGGGTGGAAAGTGGTAAGAATGGATTTGTGTTGAGTGGTTCCCTGGGGTCATGTCGTCGAACCTCTGAACCACCAGGTGTATCTCACTTGTGGACGGCCACCCAGGAACAAAGAGATTGGAGACGTTCAATGTCGTGAAGCTTCCAGTGCAACCACGAGTCATATGGGCTCTGTCTTAACTAAATAAGTTGCAAGAACTCAGCCAGACGGACAGAGGGTGGTATTTGGGAGCGCGTCCGGGTTGGTCTGAGGGATTGCCTCTGAAAGGTCTCGTCTTGGTCTTCACTTGGCCATTTGAGCAAAATGAGCATCATGGCAAAAGAGGTTGACTGAGTCTTGTGGGAAAAGTGCACCACCTCTGTAGAGGGTTAAAACTAAGTACTTAGCCGTGTCCCCGGTTATGGACAATTTTGAGCGACATGATTTTGAAGCTGTTCAAGGATCTCATCATGCCAACTTCTTAAAATTAAAACTTGTGGGTTGAACTGGGAATATGGAAATTGGTGCAAGTGTCTATTGGCTAGCAGTTCCCGTGCCATTTCTATGTGCCAGTGTCTGCAGGAATAGGTCACCCAAACCAAGTTGTCCATATGTAGTAATTAAGGATTTTGACATTGATGTAAGTGTCTATCGACCAGTGTGTCCCGTACGATAACTACGGCCTGTGACTACATGGGTAGATCACCCAAGTCAAGTTGTCCAGCTAAAAGTTTTGCTACAAGAAAATGATAGGATCAAATTGCTTAGTGCAAATAGGTCTGAAGCTCCACCTAGCCAAATATTCATTTAAGTGTTAGATTCCATTGGTGTCCACCAAACAATGACATCTTGCCAATACAATTCAAGTGTATTGACCCTTTGTGGCTGCAATGTTTCATGTTGTGGGTTTTGACGTTAAGAAAGGTACGACAGGGTTACGAGTCTATCCGCAGCATGTTTCGCCTGTGGCGCATGAAGAAGAAGGACTCCATGCTAGTTTTGATTTCGTTGTAAACTCTGAAAGCTCTATGCTATGAGCATTGTAAGTTCTTTATGTAATTTGCTGGATCATGCGATGTAATAAAATGACCTTTGTTTCTTGATATTACATCTCAAACTGTGTGTGCTAGCGTTAATCCAGGGACTAGCACTGAAAAGCATAGGGATCGTCATCTTTAAAAGATGAGGTCACTACACTATATTGAAGGATCTTGTTACTAAAGATGTAGGGGATGAATATATTCTTTTTTGTGAAGATGCTTCTAACATTCTCTCACATCCTAAAAATCATAGGAAAACAAGTGTTCCTATTATTTCTGTTAGGATTGGAGATCATTGCTATTATGGTTTATGTGATATTGGTGCTAGTGCAAGTGCTATTCCTTTAGAGCTTTACAAAGAAATCATGCACAAGATTGGCGCTTGTGAACTTGAAGATATTGATGTGGTTGTTCAGCTTGCTAACAGAGAGACTGTTTGGCCTCTTGGTATTGTTCGAGATGTGGAAGTTCTTTGCGGTAAGACTAAATACCCTACTGATTTTCTAGTACTTGGTAAGGAGGCTAGTAAAAACTTGTCCTATTATTTTTTGGTAGACTGTTTTTGAACACTTGTGGCGCTGTGATAGATTGTAAGAAGGAGAATTTTTTTACTAAGTTTAATGGAGGGTCTTATGAGTTTAATTTTTCCAAGTTTGCTAAGACTTCCTATGAAAATGACACGCCTAATGAAAATTTTCGAGTTGAACAGCTTGCGTCTATTGCTCTTGCTCCTAATAATGCCTTGTAGCAATTCATGGAAGATCATGAAAGTGATGTTTTCAGCAAGGAAAGAGAAGAGATTGATGATATTTTCCTTCGTCAACAACCATTAATCAAGCACATTTTACCTGTGGAGGATCTTGGTACCACTTTGCCACCTAAGGAAGATCCTGTTTTCGAATTAAAGCCTTTGCCTGATAATCTCAAATATGCTTATATAGATGATAAGAAAATATATCCTATTATTATTAGCTCTAAACTTTCAGGAAACGAAGAAGAAAGATTATTGGAGATATTGAGGAAACACCGAGGAGCTATGGGATATACTCTTGATGATTTAAAAGGGATTTCTCCCACTTTATGTCAACATGCCATTAATATGGAGAAAGACGCATAGCCAGTCGTGGAGCATCAACGCCGCCTAATTCCCAAGGTGAAGGATGTGGTAAGAAATGAGGTATTAAAGCTCCTTGATGCTGGTATTATTTATCCTATTGCTGATAGTAGATGGGTTAGTCCTGTCCATTGTGTTCCTAAGAAAGGAGGTATGACTGTTGTGCCTAATGAGAATAATGAGCTTATTCCTCAAAGGGTAGTAGTTGGTTATAGAATCTGCATTGATTATAGGAAGGTAAACAAAGTTACTCGAAAAGATCATTACCCTTTACCGTTTATAGATCAAATGTTAGAAAGGTTGTCTAAGAAGACTCATTTTTGTTTCCTTGATGGTTATTCTGGTTTTTCTCAAATTGCTGTTAAGAAGGAAGATCAAGAGAAAACCAATTTTACTTGTCCTTATGGAACTTATGCTTATAGACGCATGCCGTTTGGTTTATGCAATGCTCTTGCTACTTTTCAAAGATGCATGTCTGCTATTTTTCATGGCTTTTGTGAAGAGATTGTGGAGGTCTTCATGGACGATTTCTCCGTCTATGGAACTTCTTTTGATAATTGTTTGCACAACCTTGATAAAGTTTTGCAGAGGTGCGAAGAAACTAACCTTGTTCTTAATTGGGAGAAATGCCACTTTATGGTGAATGAAGGAATTGTCCTTGGACATAAATTTTTTGAAAGAGGTATTGAAGTTGATAGAGCAAAAGTGGAGGCAATTGAGAAAATGCCTTGTCCCAGAGATGTTAAAGGTATTCGTAGTGTTCTTGGTCATGCGTACCGGAATATGAGCAAAAAGAGATATTATGAGAAGAAAATTCTTCTATGATTTGAGGCATTACTTTTGGGATGACCCACACTTATATAAAGAAGGAGTTGATGGTATTATGAGAAGATGCGTACCGGAATATGAGCAAAAAGAGATATTAAGAAAATGCCATAGCAGCGCTTATGGAGGGCATCATGCTGCAGATAGAACCGCACAAAAGATTCTATAATCAGGTTTTTATTGGCCAACCCTCTTTAAAGATGCCAGAAGGTATGTTTTATCTTGTGATGAATGTCAAAGAGTTGGTAATATTTCTAGACGCAATGAAATGCCTATGAGTTACACTCTTGTTATTAAACCATTTGATTGTTGGGGATTTGACTTTGTGGGTCCTTTCCCTCCTTCAAAAGGCTATACCCATATTCTTGTTGCTGTTGATTATGTTACTAAATGGGTAGAAGCCATACCTACAAAGAGTGCCGATGGTGAGACCTCGTTAAAAATGCTTAAGGATGTTATTTTTCCTAGGTTTGGTGTGCCTAGTTATCTTATGACTGACGGAGGTTCTCATTTTAATCATGATGGTTTTAGAAAAACTCTTGCTAAATATGATGTTAATCATAGAATTTCTTCTGCCTATCGTCCCCAAACTAGTGGGCAGGTAGAGCTTTCAAATAGGGAGATCAAGTCTATCTTGCAGAAGACTGTCAATAGATCTAGGAAAAATTGGGCTAGTAAGTTAAACGATGCTTTATGGGCTTATAGAACTGCTTATAAGAACCCCATGGGTATGTCTCCTTATAAGATGGTTTATGGAAAAGCATGTCACTTGCCCTTAGAATTAGAACACAAAGCTTTTTGGGCAGTGAGAGAGCTTAATAGAGATTTTAAACTAGCCGGTAAGAAAAGGTTGTTAGATTTGAGTTCTCTAGATGAGTGGAGAAATGAAGCATATGAGAATGCCAGACTTTTCAAAGAGAAAGTCAAGCAATGGCATGATAAGAGAATTCTTAAGAGAGAATTTCATGTTGGTGAGAAAGTTCTATTGTATAGGTCTCGTCTCAGATTTTTTGCAGGAAAATTACTTTCTAAATGGGAAGGACCTTATGTTATTGTGGAAGTGTACCGCTCAGGTGCTATTAAGATTGCTTCATTGAAAGATGATTCTACACAAGTGGTGAATGGGCAAAGACTCAAACATTATATTTCTGGAGATTCTTATAATGAAGATGTTGATGTTATTGAAACAGTTTCTCGGGAAGAATTCATCCAAGACAAATTGCAGGTACCTGCAGAGTTCGTTTTCGAATAGGTACCAGTTCTAGTCAGAGAAGTTTTGTGAAAAGCTCTTTCTTTAATATTTTTGCTATTTTTACTAAATATGAAAAATCATGAGACGAAAACGGGCAGGAAAAGGAGTTCGTGTGCTCCTCACACGTAGGTGGCGCGGGCCCACCCCTGGCCGCGCCACCCAGGTGTGAGAGCACCCCGGAACTCGTTTCCGTCCCGGTTTCCTCCTGTGATTTCGTTTCGATGTATAATTTTCGCCTATTTAACCCCCAGAGTCCCCGAGGTCTGTATATCATTTTCTCGTCGTGTTTTGTTTCGAGCTGTTTCTGTCAGGGATTATCCTCAACTTTGGAGTTGCAATGCCTTCGTCTGGTCCATCCGAGGAGAACCCTCTTGCGGATTCCATCAATCCATACATGAGGGAGCTGAGGATGCATCCGAAGGAGTTGTCGCTCAAGGATGGGGAGTTGCAGATTAAAGATGTTCAAGGACCCAAGGGAGAAGGGAGTCTCGATGCGAGGATGGAAGCACTGGAACAAGAAGTTTTCAAATACAACAAGATGGCAGAACGCGAGGTGGATATCATCCATAGAATTAATCAAGATCTTGTTGCCAAGTACAAGAAGGAGACTACGGAGCTCTGGAAGGATATCCTTTCGCTCCAGGAGACAACTAGCCAACTGCAAGCATAGCTCTACGACATGCAGAACCAAAATTGTGAGCATGAAGCTAGATTTCAACGAATGAGTGCTGCTGCAAGTTTCAGGATATTGGAGACCAAGTCATCCTTCCTTGATGGAAGACCTCTGCCTTGGAAGTATGACAACGATGAAGATCTCCCGCTACCGCCAAAGGAGTAACTCGTCATCGGTATAGGCATCCCCTTGGTTTGTTCCAAGCATGGGGGAGTGCCGCGGTATCACATCTTTACCTTTTGCTCATTTACTTTTCAAGTAGAGTCATATCATGAATAGAGAAGTTATCTTATAGAATAGTTTGCAGTTTTGAAGTATCCTCCTTAGTTGGTTATCTATGTATCCCTTGGTGTGAGTTGTGGTAATGAAATATTAATGAGAAGTTTTGTCGTTTACTTTCCGCACACTTTATGTTAGTTTGCAATCTCTCTTGTATGACTAGTCTTGTTGATTAGTATTAGTATCACTTTGGGAGCATGAGTAAATTTAGTTGGTTTTGGCAAACCTAGCTTGGTCAGTAACAACTTTACCTTGAGGTTTGAGTAGAAAAGAATAAAGAAGTGCTTGTAGTTACATCACTTCAGTTTTCCTTATGTTTGGCTTATAAGCATTGTTATTCCCAAAGTTAAAATTGTTGTACCTTCAAGGGAGTTTGCATGATTGTTCTTATTATATGTATGTTTGTCTGTTTCATGCAACTCTTTTGCTTGCTACCCAGCCTTGCTAGCCAAAAACCTGTACTGAGAGGAAATACTTCTCGTGCATCCAATTCCCAAAAGCCAAGTCACTTCCAAAGAGTCCACTATAAATTCCTATGCATGGTATTTTAAGCCATTCCAAGTAAATTTTCATGTGCTACCTTTCAAAAAAAACCTTCAAACACTTCTCATTTTGTGCCACTGTTTTTAGCTCATGAGGACGTAATGGATGGGTTTGTTATCTTCCATACTAAATTAAGTACCCCTCGACTAGGCAGCTTCATCTGCTCGTCACTAATTTTGCAAGGGAGCTGATCAGACCATTATAATCTTAAAAAGAAAAGAAAGAAAAGAGCATTGCTCAATGGTATGTGAAAGTTGGTTGGCACCCGATGGAATCGGTTAGCCATGGTTTGAGAAAGGAAAAAGGTGGGGAGGAGTGCAAAGCTATAAAAGAGCACCAAAGTGCCAATTAATCAAACATCTCAGAACCGCTCTCACTTGTTTAGTATGGAAGATATCAAGAACTCCGTTGCTAGTCATTGACAAAAGCAACCACCTCTCAAAATAACTTTTTTCCTCTGTTTTACAAATGAAAAGCTCTAGCACATGTTTAATCCCTGCTTCCCTCTGCGAAGGGCCTATCTTTTACTTTTATGTTGAGTCAACCTATCTCCCTCTTTCTCAAGCAAGCATTTGAGTTGTTATGTTTCACTCATCCATATATTGATCCGTTTAATCATTTTACTATCTTCCTTGTTTTGTACAATTCTTTTGTCTGAAGGAATATATCTTTGAAAGCTTTCTATGAATGCAAAGGTTTATTTTGTTGAGCATATGGTTTTTGCTATATTAGCTCTGTTTGAAAAGACCCCGTTTAAAAGAAAGAATAGCTTGTTCATCATTCTTTGGCCAAGAACTAAGGTTTGCCATTGCCAATTATAGTTTATCTTATGCATCTTTACATGTGATTCTCTTTACTTATTGCAAGTATATATTATATAAAGGGAAGTTGTTGTCTATTATAACTTGTGCCTTTGGTGAATGTGATGCTTTTTGTCCGTATTTTGATTATCGACACTTCACTCCATAAACCTGTGGTCATGTTTACCGAGTTTAGTTTTCACTTGGGGACAAGCAAGGTCTAAGCTTGGGGGGTTGATACGTCCATCCTGCATCACTATTTTGTATCATAATTTACTGTTATTCATTGATATATTTCATATTTAGATATGATACTTATGTTATTTCCGTTGTTTTCACATGTTCGATGATCATTGGAGGATTTGCTGCCAGAGTCAGGATTCTGTTGGAAAAAGGACCATCAAGGGACCATATTTTGAAGATCAGGAAAATTCCAAAAAAATACCAGGAAATTATATTTTCCCAGAAGACTCAGGAAGCCAGAAGGAGGAGTCAAGAGGAGCTAGGGTGGGCCCTCATGCCAGGGTGGCGCGGCCTGAGCCCTGGCCGCGCCAGCCCTACGTGAGGCCACCCTGGCCCACCTCTGCCATCGCCCTTTCACGTATTTCATCGTCCCCGAAAACCTAAGTCAGGGGGGCTCAGAGTTAGACACCGCCGCCTCTGCGGGGCGGAAAACACCAGAGAGAGAAAAGCTCTCCGGCAGGCAGAAATCTTCCAGGGAAATTCCTTCCCGGAGAGGGGAGACCGTCGCCATCATCATCACCATCGCACCGGACTTCATCGGGATCATCATCATCATCTCCATCACCAGCACCTTCATCTCCACCATCACCACGCCATCCCGCTGTAACATCTTGAGTTGGATCTTGTTATATTCATAGGGGAAACTTTCCCGGTGTTGATTACTCTTGTAGTTGATGCTATTGAGGGGAACCGTTGAATTAAGGTTTATGTTCAGATTGTTATTTACCATTATTTCACCTCTGATCATGATCCATATGATGTCTTGTGAGTAGTTCGTTTAGTTCTTGAGGACATGGGAGAAGTCAAGATGTTAGTAGTGAATTATTGTTAAGAAATATTTAATGGTTTGATATTGTTGTGGTGCTATTTCACTAGTGGTGTCATGTGAACGTCGACTACATGATACTTCACCATTTATGGGCCTAGTGAGATGCATTGTGTATTCGGCTACCAATTGTGGGGTTGCTGGAGTGACAGAAACCTAAACCTCCGTTGGGAAACCTTTGCACCAGGGAGCGTAGGATCTTAGAGTTTAAGGCTGTGGTTAGATTTATCTTAATTACTTTCTTATATTTGCGGATACTTGCAGGAGGGTATAATCACAAGTGTGTATTTATCCTAGTAAGGGTAGTGCGCTAGCACAGGTTCACCCCCATAACACCTATCAAACCAATAAAGACTATTGGCTTTATGAAGCGAAAGCTCTTGACAGAAACTCCCGTGTGTCCTCGAGAACGTTTGGTTATTATAAGTTACACAACCGGCTTGTCCTTTGCTGAAGAAAGGATTGGGCCACTTGCTGCAATTGCTACTACTGTCTTTTATTTACTCGCACTTTATTTACTCGTATTACCAAATACCCCTGAAAACCCGTTTGCTAGTATTTACAGTGAATCCTTGATCAAAACCACTCATCAACACCTTCTGCTCCTCGTTGGGTTCGACACTCTTATTTATCAAAAGTACTATGATACACCCCCTATACTTGTGGGTCATCACCAGGCTAGCGCGGCCAGGGGCCTGGCCACGCCACCATGGTGTGAGGGCTCCTGGCCCCACTCCTGACATCGCCCCTTTGCCTATATAAAGCCTCAGGACGGAAAACCCTAAAAGAATCGACAATTTTCCAGAAAGAGTTTCGTAGCTCCACCGCCGCCGCCGACGAATTTCGGGGGACAGAAGTCTCTGTTCCGGCACCCTGCCGGGATGGGGAAGTGCCCCCGGAGCCATCTCCATCGGTCTCCATCACCGTCTCTGCCGTCTCCATTGACCTCACCGCCATCTCCATCAACCTTGTTGTCTCCTATGATGAGGAGGGAGTAGTTCATCCCCGGGGCTAAGGGCTCTATCGGTAGCTATGTGGTTCACCTCTCTCTCCCATGATGTGATCTTTATATGATCATGAGCTTTGTATCTAGTTGAATTGGTAGATGTTATTATTCAGATATTATGCTACTCCTATGCTTTATTATTGTCTCGATGAATGTGGTGTAAAGGTGACTAGTGTGTGCATCATGTGTATCTTTTTGGTTAATGTCTCGATGAATGTGGTGTTTGTTGGACCCATCTAGTGCATTCACGGTGATAGTGTGGGACAATCTAGTTTGGGTACATACGGACTTTGAGGAGTGCTTCGTAGCCCTACGCATGATTATTGTATGTTTTCCATTGGAGAATTGTTTGAGTTGCATATTGATGATAGCATCTATTGGTTCAATTATGTTATATTTGTTGGGAGTGTGTCCACTAGTGAAAGTATGATCCCTAGGCCTTATTTCCAAGCTTTGCACACCATTTACTTGCTGTTTTGTTACTTGTTTGCTTGCTGCCATTTTTATTCCAGATTGCATTTACTACTTATAATCATCTATACTACTTGTATTTCACTATCTCTTCGCTGAACTAGTGCACCTATATATCTGACAAGTGTATTGGGTGTGTTGGGGACACAAGAGACTTTCTGTATCGTAATTGCAGGGTTGTTTGAGAGGGATAGCTTTGACCTCTTCCTCCCTGAGTTCGATAAACCTTGGGTGATCCACTTAAGGGAAACTTGCTGTTGCTCTACAAACCTCTGCACTTGGAGGCCCAACACTGTCTACAAGAACAGAAGCGTGTGTAGACATCAAGCTCTTTTCTGGCGCCGTTGCCGGGGAGGTAAGGAAAAAGGTACTCGCATCCTCCTGTGTGAGTGCTCAAAGTTATTTCCTTTAGATTCTGCAATTATATCTTTTTGTTTCTTGTTTTTATTTTCACTAGTTAGGCTTAATGGAAAATAAAGAGTTCTTTAGTCTTTTTCCTGATTTTAGATTTGAAGAGAAAATTGAAAAACCTTTGGAGCTTATTTCGCGTAGCAATGTTATTAGTACGAATGCTTTGAATACCGTTAATGCTAATGCTATAGAAAAGTCTGAGCTTGGGGAAGCTGGTTTTGTTAAGTATGATATTTTTAGTTCCCCAGCTTTAGTGGAGAAAGTTTGCTCTAATGATATTTTATCTCCCATATGTGATGTTTCTAATGATGCTTGTGCTCCTCATCCTTTTAAAATATCAATGAAAATTGTTGATCATGTTAAGAGTAACTGCTATTTAGGAGATGGAACTGTCCATCCTGGTGATCATTTGCTTTTTATACATGAATTATGCGAGTTGTTCTAGTGTGCAGGTATTTCAATGAACCAAGTGAAGAAGAAGTTATTCTCTTTATCACTGGAAGGCAGAGCTAAGGAATGGTATAAAACACTGGAGGATGGCCAATCTATTGACTGGGAGGAAATTGAACCTCTCTTTTATTCTAAATTCTATCCTGCTAGTCAGGTTTATAAAGATAGGAATTACATTTATAATTTTCATCCACATGAGGGAGAAAGCATTGCCCAAGCGTGAGGAAGATTGAAGTTACTAATGCACAAATGTCCTATTCATGATCTTCCCCGTAATATTGTTATTAATAATTTTTATGCAAGGCTTTCAGGATATTACAAGGACTATCTAGATGCATGCTTTGATGGGTCTTTCACAAGCAAGGATGTCAACACCAAGTGGGGTCTACTTGAAACAATTCAAAACAATATTGAAGGTTGGGATAGCGACAAAGGTAAAGGATCGGGTATGAATTACGAGTTTGATTGCATTAAGTCTTTCACTGAAACTGCTAATTTTCAAGAGCTTAGTGATAAATATGGTCTTGATCCTCAAATTATGGTTGATTGCTTTAAAGCCTTTGCTACCCATATGAATTTTCCTAAAGGAAATGGTGACGTGTATCATGAACCTTTTAAGGACGCTTGCATAGAAAGTGATATTGTTGTTGATGATTGCAATAAACATGCTCAAACTTCTAAAAGTCCTATTTCTTGTAAGCATGTTAATTTTTGTGGAGTACATAGACCTTATGAACAGGGTTACAACAAGGAAGATTATTGCATCACCCACGCAAATGAAGAAACCAGTATGTGGCTCAAGGATCTAGATGTGCTTGGTGAAAGGCTTTGTGAGCTTTATCCTTTTCTTTGTGAATTTTGTGGTGAAAAGGGGCACTTTAATTTTCAATGCCCAATTAATCGAACCAGTACCACAGATTTGTATTGTGATGATAAGATTACTTTCAATCAGTATGATGAGCTTACTTTGTTTTTGAATTGTGAAGAGATATCTAGAAAGATTGCTTTGGTAGACATGAATGATGTTGATATTAATAGCACCCTTCGTGGTTGTCGTCTCTATTGTGCTAAATATTGCCTCGCAAATACTTACTTACAAGATCTTATAAAACATCATATTTTGCAAAGCTATGATAGGACTAATAGATGTTTCGATATTATTAATAGAGAGGAGGAATCCTCGAAAGTTTCTTCTGTTGTTTCTGTCAGCAAACCAGATTATTTGGAGAAGATGCCTTTCCCTCCAAAAGAATATGTGGAGAAGATGCCCTTCAAGTCTCTCCCTCCTAAAGGAGAGAGTAAGAAGAGTATGAAGAAGAAGAAGAGGAGTAAAAGGTGAGAGGACACGGTATCTTCCCCTAAGCGTTATGATCCTGCTATAGATTATGATAATTCTGATTGGGATGATGTTCCTATGCCTGTTACCTATGTTAGTGATCATGATTGGTAAAAGCACTCTACTTTTGATATTGAAAATCTTTTTGGTACCAATTCTAAGGTTAATAATTGTTGTACCATTAGTGCTATCCATGTTCCTTCTTATGATGATATGTTTGATGAATATGCTTTGCGACATAGTAGTCCTCTAGTTTATGATGGTTATGATGATGGGTATAATATTTTTAGTTCACCTACTGTTGAGGAGAAAATTAGTTATGATTACAATATGCCTCCTGTTTTTGATGATTATGGTGATGAGAATAATTATTCTGTTGAATCTGCTCCTACTACGATTGTTCATGTGGGGAGTATTAATCCTTTTATGCATGTGGCTCATGATAGGGATGCTTTATGTGATAGTTATATTATTAGTTCTATTCATGATGCTACTGAAAGTTATTATGAGAGAGGGAAACATGGTTTGATGGATCTCAACAATATGGAGTTTCCCCTCTTTATGTTGCAATTCTTGAAGTTGTACTTGTTTTGCCTTCCTATGCTTTTTGCTTTGCGCTTTCATGACTTGTCTCTTTACAAGACTATTTTTCATAGGAAGTGGTCCAGATTTAAATGTCTTTCACATTTGCTTTTTGATGCTCTCTATTGCTTTAAGTTCCTATATGGCGCCTTTGCCTCAAGCTTTTATATGGCGCCCACATAAGCATCTTTGCAAATTACTACGCCTAGCTCAAAGGCGTTAAAGAAAAGCACTCTTGGGAGATAACCCATTGTTTATTTTCAGTAATTTTTCTTTTATTTGAGTCTTGGAAGTTATTACTACTGTAATAACTGCTCCTTATCCTTTTTATTTCGTTGTTGTGCCAAGAGAAGCCTCTAATTTGAGTGAGGTAAGATTTGGGGATGTTGCTGTCCTGAAACAGTTTTCGGTGCTGCACCGTAAAAATTCGTATAACTTCTCTGTATATCTTTTGAACCTGAAATTTCTTGTGCATATGACCCAGGTTATATCCAAACTTTGGTTAGTTGAACACTTTTTGATTTGAGCAATAGAAAACCCCTCAAAAATTCGACCTTTATCAGCTGTTCTGTTTTGACAGATTTCTGCCACTATTCGTTTTTGCCGCTTTATCGCTTTCTTTTTTAGTTCTTTTGATCACGGAACTTTTGGGGAAGTTGCTACAATAGTATATACTTTATATGTGGTGGTTTTGGGTTGAAACCTGAAGCAAAAAGAGGTTGATTATATTATATGCTTACACTAATGTTGCTAATAGAATTGTGTTTAGTTTTGTATGAAGGAAGTTTTCAAGTGTAGGGATTGGAGAATGATGAGATGAGTTGAAGAATGGACAAAAGCTCAAGCTTGGGGATGCCCAGCACCCCAAAAAATATCCAAGAAGTACAAGCTTCAAAGCTTGGGGATGCCCCCGAGGCACCCCTTCTTCATCGGCAAAAATCAGGTCACCTTTCAGACACTATATTTTTATTGCTTCATGCAATATGCGTTTTTCTTGGAGCATCAGTTGCTTTTGTTTTCAGTTTTCTTTTGCTTTGTTTGCTGAAATAAATGGTTAGATCACATCATATTTCTTTTGGAGGAGATGAACTCGTTTTTCATTTGCCAAGAACGCTCTAGTTTTCACTCTTATCAAAAACCGAGTGTTCTTCTTTTTCTGCTACTGCTTTTGGTTTTCGTTTTTTGTCTTGATTTGCATTCAGAACTTGTCATATCTTTTCATCAAGGTGTATTTTTGCCTCTGATCTTTATTGGTTTTCATCAAAAGAGGTGTTTATAAAAATTTCAAATGGTGTTGGAAAAGAGAAAAAGCTTTATGCAAAATAGTGGTACAAGAAGGATCTTGTGTAGACTGCGGCTTAGGCTTTTTCATGTCATGCTTGATGTCTTTTTGATAGTATGCTTAGTGGTTTTGCTGTAGCATGACTTGTCTCAAATAACTGATATTGCTTAATGAGCCTTTGAAAAAAATCATGTGTTGTTTTTATTGTATGGAAGCTATTATTTTGGTTTTCTCCTTGATGCTTTATTTGGGTTGACTTGGCGCATGCTCACACATGTTAGACTCTTACAAAGTCACCAATAGCCTTCATGATCATTTAGTTTTTGACTTTTGATGCCATCTTATGCTTCTTTTAATGTCGCTTTGTCGCTTTGCATGATTATGGCCATTATTGCTCTCTTAGTTGGTCGCTCCCAGTCTTTTGCTAGCCCTCGCCTTGTACTGAGTATGAGCTCTACTCGTGCATCCAACTCCTAAAAAGCCAAAGTTTTCCATTGTGTCCACCATACATACCTACTAGCAATTTGCTATTCCAAGTAAATTTGACTTGCTTTTATTATCTCTTCAAATTAAACTCTTACCAGTGTTATGCGAAATTTGGTCAGTAAAGCTCTCACGAACCGGAAGGCACACTTTACTTTTCCTGTTCTTAAAAATTTGACATTGTGGTCTCTTATGTTGAGTTGTTATGCTTGCAAGTTGTAAGTTGGATTCTAGCCCATCCATGCTGTCAGGGGGCAAGCTTTCAACATTGCACTTCTTATTTGAGTTGATATCGTGATCTTTTGTTTATGGATGCCCGCGGTGTGAAATGAATTGGGAATCTTGTGAGGATCATGGAGTTTGTATATGTGTTAGAGAAACGTCGGGCCGCCAATCTAAGCCATGCATAATTCATGGTGGAAATTTGCAGCATACCCATGGTGAACATTCGACGATGCATCTCACAATAAAAAAAGCTAAACAAATGGAAAATAAAAGAGATGTCGAGGTGTTCATTGTCTGCTTGTCCTGTCATTTTGATGTGGGCTTGTTCCATGTCATCGGGCATGGAGGTACCCCATTGGCAGTTCTCAATGATATGCATATACTTACAATGACAAGAGCCTTGCTTGGGACTCTATGTAAAGTAGCATGAGGTTTGGGTACTCGTATTCACGGGACATGTGGTTTTCAACTTAGATTTGTCAAGCATATGCACCATAATTGTTCTCGCATTAACTTTAACCATTCAAGATGCTTATGATGGGGGTAATGAGAGCTCAAAGCCGGTAAGTACCATAATTTTTGAAGGTTATAAAACTTGCAATCACTGCTTCCCTCTGCGAAGGGTCTTTCTTTTACTTTTATGTTGAGTCACCACCTTCTTTCTTTATGCACCATAAGAGAGCAAAGTTGTCATTCTTAGTGTAATGTGCATTGTCCCAAAGTTTTCATTGATTGATTCGTATTGTTGGTTTCACTTGTTCTCAAATTATTTGTATCTAGTCGCCCTCTTAAACTTGAAGGTGTCCTATGCATTTATGTTTTGCTCTCTTTGAAGGACAAACTGAAAACCATTTATATGTTTTTCCTTATGATTTGAACACACGTTTGACTTTCATTGTTTCATTTTCATGATCTTTTGTTTGTGTTCATTTGCATGTTTACAACATGGTTGCTAAGTTCTTATTGTCAAGAATTTATCTTCATGCCTATGTTTTAAGTTTTTATGATCCCAGCTCACAAATGCTTACATATATGATCAAGATTGTGTAGGTGCATGTCACCTTAAAAATTATTCTTTTGTTATCACTTACCTACTCGAGAACGAGCAAGAGTTAAGCTTGGGGATGCTTGATACGTCTCCAATGTATCTATAATTTTTGATGCTCCATGCTTGTTTTTACACCATTTGCCTAATGTTTCATTACACTTCGTGGCACTTTTATGCATTTTCCGGAACTAACCTATTAACAAGTTGCCACAGTGCCAGTTCCCTGTTTTCTGCTATTTTTGTGTTTCAGAAGTGATACACATGAAATATTCTCGGAATTGGATGAAACAAGTTCCTGAAGTCTTATTTTATCAGGGAGCTTCCAGAGATCCAAAGGAGAGTAGGAGGGGGGGTCACCAGGGCCCCACACACCAGGCTGGCGCGGCCAGGGGCCTGGCCGCGCTGCCATGGTGTGAGGGCTCCTGGCCCCACTCCTGACATCGCCCCTTCGCCTATATAAAGCCTCGGGATGGAAAACCCTAAAAGAATCGACAATTTTCTAGAAAGAGTTCCGTAGCTCCGCCGCCGCCGCCGACGAATTTCGGGGGACAAAAGTCTCTGTTCCGGCACCCTGTCGGGACGGGAAAGTGCCCTCGGAGCCATCTCCATCGGTCTCCATCACCGTCTCCACCGTCTCCATCGACCTCACTGCCATCTCCATCAACCTTGCTGTCTCCTATGATGAGGAGGGAGTAGTTCATCCCCGGGGCTGAGGGCTCTACCGGTAGCTATATGGTTCACCTCTCTCTCCCATGATGTGATCTTTATGTGATCGTGAGCTTTGTATCTAGTTGAATTGGTAGATGTTATTATTCAGATATTATGCTACTCCTATGCTTTATTATTGTACTCTCCGGAGATACCTCGTATCATGGTGTAAAGGTGACTAGTGTGTGCATCATGTTTATCTTTTTGGTTAATGTCTCTATGAATGTGGTGTCTGTTGGAACCATCTAGTGCATTCACGGTGATAGTGTGGGACAATCTAGTTTGGGTACATACGGACTTTGAGGAGTGCTTCGTAGCCCTACGCATGATTATTGTATGTTTTCCATTGGAGAATTGTTTGAGTTGCATATTGATGATAGCATCTATTGGTTCAATTATGTTATATTTGTTGGGAGTGTGTACACTAGTGAAAGTATGATCCCTAGGCCTTGTTTCCAAGCTTTGCACACCGTTTACTTGCTGTTTTGTTACTTGTTTGCTTGCTGCCATTTTTATTCCAGATTGCATTTACTACTTATAATCATCTATACTACTTGTATTTCACTATCACTTCGCCGAACTAGTGCACCTATAGATCTGACAAGTGTATTGGGTGTGTTGGGGACACAAGAGACTTTCTGTATCGTAATTGCAGGGTTGTTTGAGAGGGATAGCTTTGACCTCTTCCTCCCTGAGTTTGATAAACCTTGGGTGATCCACTTAAGGGAAACTTGCTACTGCTCTACAAACCTCTGCACTTGGAGGCCCAACACTGTCTACAAGAATAAAAGCGTGTGTAGACATCAAGAAGACAACCAACTAGCTACTACTATGGACCCATAGTCCAAGGTAGACTACTCACTCATCGCGCCGGAGGCAAGCATGGCGATGAAGAAGACCTTCGGTGTCGATTCTCCTCTCCGGCAGGGTGCCGGGAAGAGCTTCTAGACCCTCCCGATCTTCGGGTCAACGGCGGCGGTGGATCGCGATGTGTTCTGGAAAAGTTATCAGGTCTTTAGGTTTTTCCCGTTGGGGGTCTTTATAGGCGAAGAGGCGGCGTCATAAGTGGGCCAGCCCTAGGCCGCGCTGCCCTGTGGTGTGGCCGCCCTGTGGCTTGGCTCCGTCTCCTCTTTGGTCTTCTGGAAGCTCCGTGAAATATCTAGACGACTGGCTTTGGTTTCGTCCAATTCCGAGAATAGTTCCTGTGTAACTTTTCTAAAACACAAAAATAGCAGATAACAGGGAAGTGACACTATGGCATCTCATTAATAGGTTAGTTCTGGAAAATGCATAAAAATGCCACGAAGTATAATGAAACACTAAACAAATGGTGTAAAAACAAGAATGGAGCATCAAAAATTATGGATACGTTGGAGACGTATCACCATGAAGCTCCAAGAATCGCAGCATATGATGAGGCAACTTCCACAGTAGCACTGCAGGATGATGTCGATGCACTCGACGAAGCAAGAGACGTAGCACTAACCAGAGCTACTCAATATCAGCAAAATCTACAAAACTACCAAAGTAGTCGAGTTCGTCCACGATCTTTCATGGTGGGAGGTATAGTTCTATGACTCAAACAAGATGGTCATGGAAAACTCGAGTCCCCATGGGTGGGACCTTACATAGTGACAGAAGTAATACCAGGAGGAGCTTATCGACTATGAGATAAGAAAACGGGAAAAGACGAGAGTAACCCATGGAATGCAGAGCAACTACGACGGTTCTACGCATAGGCGACATAAGGCGACAAAGAGTTTTTCGAGTTATGACCCTCCGAACCTAGAACATGAGGCCATAGGTCGGGTT
This sequence comes from Dactylis glomerata, assembly GCA_007115705.1. Classification (NCBI taxonomy): domain Eukaryota; kingdom Viridiplantae; phylum Streptophyta; class Magnoliopsida; order Poales; family Poaceae; genus Dactylis; species Dactylis glomerata. The sequence continues at coordinate 69,124 of QXEO01000747.1, read as the reverse complement.
CCTTGGGTCAACTCGACAATATGTATATATATTTTACTTTCCACTTGGGGGCTCATACCTTCGAGTCGTACGAAATAAACATGTTATTGCGATCTATGATTGTCTGAGATATACTGTTAGGTTGTTCGCAACCCAATATTCAACAGCAATACGCACGGTTCAAAAGAGCCTGATAATATATTTAGTGCATACCTCGGAACAATGATCCGTTCCCATGGTCTATTAATAAAGTAGGAGCAACATGAAATCCAAACACGATTACTTATTACAGATAGTAAGAGAAAGGACAACTAGGGAAAGAGATTACATAAAGAGAAACTAGTGAAAATGCACTTCGGCTTCATACTCCTTCTGGTACTGGGTGCCATCATAGATTCTCACGTCGAACTTCGACGTGCCGATGTGGAACTCAAAAGTCAAAAAGAAGCCTTGATGGAGGTCGTGGTCCTCTGCAAACTGCGACCAGCCGCCCTTGAAGTACTGCTCACTAGTGCCATCGTACCAAACCTCCACTTCATAGGGGGTTCCTCCTCCAGAGTGTTCACGAAGAACCGCCTCCCGCTGTTCTCGCCCGTCCATAAACTTAGTGAATTTCAGCGGTAACCGCTGAATCTCACGGTATTGCACGCCGGCGATGCAGAAGAAGGGGTATACTCTGGGCGGAGGAGGAGATGCATTACCAAAAGGAGCGCTTGGACCAGGTGCAGCAGGCGAAACCTTGAGTTTATTTTTACTCCCGGCCAGATGGCCGGGGCGCCACTTCACCGGAGCGGATGATGAAGCTACTGCAGCTATTGCGGTAGCCTTGTTCTTACTACCGCGAGGGCGGCCGCGGCCTCGTTTCTCCATCGGGGCGCCGATGCTCAAATGCGATCCACTTGCATTGGCCATGGAGACAAGCGATGTGAAGGAAAAACCCTAGATGGGACGAGGAAGAAGAAGAAGATGCAGTGGAGAAAGGCACTAATGAGGGAATTATGGTTTTTACCCTGGTCAAACGTGCTTTATTTATAAGCATGTACTAATGGGCCTCTGGAGAGGCAAGGCCCAAAATATACTACTGGGTTTTTTAAAGTGCAGATGGTATAGAAGAATCAACGTATCAAAGAAAAAAGATACGTACAAAAAAAAGAAGGGGATAAGAAAGTATCTATCAAGAAACACAGTACACCTCATCTTCGACTCGGGGGCTTGCGTCATAAGAAGGGAAGAACAACTGAAAGGGCAAATAATGTCGAACAATATCGCAAGAGGAAATATATGGAATAGGTCTATCTATTTTCTTTAGCCTATACCTGAAAAATTTGGCTATAGCCTCGAGGGCTACTCCCATCAGGAGCACTGTCGCGCACCCGATAGAAAGAATTCAACAAAAGGAAGGAGAGAAATCGAAGCTGGTGATAAAGAAAAACTTGATGGACACAGGTTTAGACATAATCGGTTGCATTTCATCAGCAAGGAACTTCGGCTACATTGCCGACAAAATGAACATCGATTACTCCCATCGGGAGTTATTCATGAAAGTTAAGAAGAATAACTCGAATTTTTTTGTATATTGAATCAGTCAAACAAGGCTGCGACATATGATTCTCGAGTTACGTCATCGCGACAACACTTGAATACCGTGGTTGAAATATATCATGAAGGTAAGACCCTAGGATCCGTCCTGTGGCCTGGTATATGCACATGGATGCGCCCTGCTGGTACATATCCGTGTCTACGACGCAAAGAAAATCCTGGTGGACGCACTGGGTACCCTAAGAACCAGTCGGATTCATTCTTTGTAAGACCTAAATGCGGCAAAAGAATGGGTTTGACCAGTTTCCCAAATTCAAGTCCAAGGGGATTGAATTTGAGGTAGGTGATAAGTATCTGTTCTGGCAGTTAACTGGCCTCTTGATCCGTCAGAGTTGTTAGGCTTGTTCATCAAAAACCCCTTGCAAAATGTTATAATAAAAAGATAAGTCAAAAGATCAAGTCGAAGATCTGAAGATATGAAGAAGAAGTATTGATCAAGTCGAAGATTTGAAGATTTGAGATTCAACCCGAATCTGCAATTCTGGTAGAATCTCGGGGGCTACTGACAAGGGTATAGATAATAGAGCCCGGTAGTTGAGTACCCCTGAGGCCCGTTAATCTAGGCCCAATTGTAATGTTAGCCAAAATACGAGTTCATATCATATGTCGGTATTGTAATCTGTGTCGGATCCCTCCCGATCCCTGAGACCTGGCCACCTATATATAGGGGCCAGGAGGGGACGGTAAGGGACAAATTGAAAGCAATTCAGGTTCTACACCCACGTTTACTTTCGATATACACCCTGTTTGACTGATTTCACCTTCGAGTTCATCTGACGCCCTGTCTCCCCGATCTTAAGTCCTTCATCTAGGATGTTTGCCGAGTTAACCCTCGTCATCCGGAGACACCTTATACCATGATGTGAAGGTGACAGTGTGCACATTGTGTGTGTCTCTTTGGTTAGTGTCTCTATGAATTGTTGCTGTTTGTTGGAACCATCTAGTGCGCTCAAGGTGATAGTGTGGGGGCAATCTAGTTTGGGTAAATGCAAACTTTGAGGAGTGCTTTGTAGCCCTACACATGATTAGTGTTCGTGATCCTTTGGAGAATAGTTTAGAGCAGCATAGTGAAGATAGTTATTTATGTGTTCAATTATGTTATCTTTGTTGAGAGTGTCCACTTGTGAAAGTATGATCCCTAGGCCTTGTTTCTAAGCATTGAAACACCATTTACATTCAGTTTTGTTACATGTTTGCTCGCAGCGATATTTATTTCAGATTACATTTACTACTTATAATCATCTATATTACTTGTATTTCACTATCTCTTCACCGAACTAGTGCACCTATACATCTGACAAGTGTATTGGGTGTGTTGGGGACACAAGAGACTTCTTGTATCGTAATTGCAGGGTTGCTTGAGAGGGATAGCTTTGACCTCCTCTTCCCCGAGTTCGATAAACCTTGGGTGATCCACTTAAGGGAAACTTGCTGCTGTTCTACAAACCTCTGCACTTGGAGGCCCAACACTGTCTACAAGGATAGAAGCGTGCGTAGACATCAAGCTCTTTTCTGGCGCCGTTGCCAGGGAGGTAAGGTAAAAGGTACTCACATCCTCGTGTGTGGGTGCTCGAAGTTATTTCCTTCTGATTCTGCAATTATATCTTTTTGTTTCTTGTTTTTATTTTCACTAGTTAGGCTTAATGGAAAACAAAGAGTTTATAGTATTTTTCCTGAGTAAGGACATGAAGTGTTTGAAAAACCTTTGGAGCTTTATTCGCATGCTAATATCAATGTTATATATATGAATTCTTTGAATACCATTATTGCTAATGCTGTAGAAAGGTCTAAGCTTGGGGAAGCTGGTTTTGATAAGCATGATATTTTTAGTTCCCCAGCTTTAGTGGAATAAATTTGCTTTGATGATATTTTGTCTCCCATAGGTGATAATTCTAATGATGTTTGTGATCCTCGTTCCTTTAAAATACCTATGAAAATTGTTGAACGTGCTATGAATAACTGCTATTTAGGGGATGGAACTGTCAATCCTGGTGATCATTTGCTCTTTATACATGAATTATGCGAGTTGTTTAAGTGTGCAGGTATTTCTACAAGTGAAATTAAGGGGAAGCTATTCTCTTTATCACTAAAGGGCAGAGCTGCGGAATGGTTTAATACGTTGAAGGATGGCCGACCTATTGGCTGGGAGGAAATTGTACCTCTCTTTTATTCTAAATTCTATCCTTCTAGCAAGATTCATAATGATAGGAATTATATTTATAATTTTCATCCTCATGATAGAGAAAGCATTACCCAAGCGTGGGGAAGATTGAAGTCACTAATGCTCAAATGTCCCATTCATGAACTCCCCCGTAATATTGTTATTAATAATTTCTATGCAAGGCTTTCAGGACATTACAAGGACTATCTAGATGCCTGTTTTGAGAGGTCTTTCACAAGCAAGGAGGTTGACGCTAAGTGGGAGTTGCTTGGAACAATTCAAAGCAATATCGAAGATTGGGATAGCGACAAAGGTAAAGGATCAGGTATAAATTATGAGTATGATTGCATTAAGTCTTTTGCTAAAACTGCTGATTTTTTAGAGCTTAGTGCTAAGTATGGTCTTGATCCTCAAATTATGGTTGATTACTATAGAGCCTTGTCTTCTCATATTAATGTTCCCAAAGGAAATTGGGACGTGTATCATGAACCTTTTAAAGACACTTGCATGGAACGTGAAATTGTTATTGATGATTGCAATAAGCATGCTCAAATTTCTGAAAATACTATTTCTTATAAGCATGTTAATTTTTGTGGAGCACTGATACGTCTCAAACGTATCTATAATTTTTGATGCTCCATGCTTGTTCTTACACCATTTGCTTAGTGTTTTGTTACACTTCGTGGCGTTTTTATGTATTTTCCAGAACTAACCTATTAACAAGATGCCACAGTGCCAGTTCCCTATTTTCTGCTGTTTTTGTGTTTCAGAAAAGTTACACAAGAAATATTCTCGGAATTGGATGAAACAAAAGCTGAACCTCCTATTTTTACCGAAGCATCGCAAAGACCGAAGATGAGATGGAGGGGGGCCAGAGGCTCGCCACACCATAGGGATCGCGGCCCAGCCCCTGGCCGCACCCACCCATGGTGAGCCCACCTGGTCCACCTCCTGATGACGCCCCTTTGCCTATAAAGACCCCTCGTCGGGAAAAACCTAAGGGACGGATCGCTTTTCCTAGAAACATTCTACAAGCCGTCGCCATCGTCGAATCGAGATCGGGAGGATCTAGGAGCTCTTCCCGGCACCCTGCCGGAGAGGGGAATCCCTGCCGGAGGCCTTCTCCACCACCATGGTCGCCTCCGGACTGATGTGTGAGTAGTCTACCTTGGACTAAGGGTCCATAGCAGTAGCTAGATGGTTGTCTTCTCTACCATGTGCTTCATGTTTAGATCTTGTGAGCTACCCTACATGATCAAGATCACCTTTATGTAATCATACATGTTGTGTTTGTTGGGATCCGATGAGTATTGGTACTATGTCAAGTTGATGTGCTAAATATTATCTTATGTCTCTATGTTGTTTAAGATCTTGCATGCTTTTCGTTGCTAGTAGCTATCTTGGCTGAGTAGATGCTAGTAACTCCAAGAGGGAGTATTTATGCTCGATAGTTGGGTTCATGCCTCTATTTAATCTGGGGGAGTGACAGTTGCCTCTAAGGTTGTAGATGTGCTGTTGCCACTAGGGAGAAAACAACATTCTTGTGTTTAAGGACATTTTTGCTTTGTTTACATTACGCACTTTGCTTAATGTGATTATCTGTTGTTCGCAACTTAATACTCAAGGGGTGTTCGGATGATATCCCCGCGAGTGGATTTTTAGTCATAGATGCAGTTGGATTATGGTCTATGTATTTTGTCGTAATGCCCAGAGTAAGCCTCATAGTGATCCTCATGATGTATGTACATTATCTTTACTCTATCAATTTCCCAACTATAATTTGTTTACCCAGCATGCTTTATTTATCTTATGGAGAGACACCACTAGTGAACTGTGGACCCTGGTCCAATTTCCTTTACATTGCTTTACCATTTTACTTTACTTGCACTGTTTATTTTACTTGTAAACTATTATCCTTTTACCACTCGATACGCTCATACCTTTGTTTACAACAAACCGGCGAGATTGACAACCTCATCATAAGTTGGAGACAAAGTATTTTATTATGTTGTGTGCAGGTTTCACGTTGCTGCTAGGTGAAGACACACCAACAAGTTGTCTGGCGCCATTGGAGTGTCACTAAGCTAGCAAGCATCACCTTCTTAAGTTTGGCTTTCTCCTACTGGATTGATTACCTTGGTTTCACAACTGAGGGAAGACTTACTGTTGTGCTCATCATACCTTCTCTTGGGGTTCCCAACTGGTCCATTATTTACATCATCAACACCGCACCATCAAGCAAGTTTTCTGGCGCCGTTGCCGGGGAGAAAGAAGACTTCTGCAAGGGGAGTCTCGCACGCACAATCTTTTACTTTGTTTTTAGCTTTGCTTTATTTTATTTTTGCTCTCATCTTTTATCAAAAACACAAGAAAATTAGTTTCCTTTATAGTTGCTTTTATTTATTTGCTCTTAGTCTTGTTAGAATGGGTACTCGTGAAAACACCAAGTTGTGTGACTTTACTAGCACCAAAAACAATGATTTTATCTGCACTCCTATTGCGCCACCTGCTCCTGAGGCAAAGTTTTATGAGATCAAACCCGCTTTGATAAATCTTGTTATGAAAGAGCAATTTTTTGGTGCCAATTCTGATGATGCTGCAGCTCATCTCAACAATTTTGTTGAGCTATGTGAGATGCAAAAGTATAAGGATGTAGATGTTAATATTATTATGCTTGAGTTGTTTCCTTTCTCTTTTAGAGGAAGAGCTAAGGATTGGTTGCTATCTTTGCCTAGAAATAGTATTGATTCTTGGGATAAGTGTAAGGATGCTTTTATTGGAAAATATTATCCTCATGCGAAGATTATAGCTTTGCGTAGTGGTATCATGAAGTTTAGACGGTTTGATAATGAACATGTTGCTCAAGCTTGGGAAATAATGAAATCTATGATAAAGAATTGCCCTATTCATGGACTAACTACTCGGATGATTGCCCAAACTTTTTATGCAGGACTGAATTTTTCTTCAAGAAATCTATTGGATTCAGTGTGGGGACCCCGGATTACCCATCCGGAATACCCGATATGCATACAATTCACGATCCCATGATCAGTGTGTCGTGAATCCACATATCTGAGTTGATAACAGAATTACATCATCCATTACAGTACCAAATAATATACTTACAATTGGTCACATGACCAAGTATGATATTGCCACGCAGGGCAAGTCTACAAATAAGCAGCGGATACCAAGCATCGTTGATGACCCACATCATGCCTACTACCCTACGGGCAACTGACAGGGAGACGTTCCTAGTTCACACCGGCGTCATCGTAACCATCGTCACCTCCCAAGTAGTCTTCTCCATAGTCTGACCAAGTTAATAGCCAGGGACAAAGCCGTGAGTACATTTTGAATTGTACTCGCAAACCATCTAAAGGGGAGAGAACAGTATACAATTTGGCTGTAGCAAGGAGAAAGGCTCTAGTCTAGTTTACCCTATCTAGTCAATTTCTCATGTCGATATAGCATGTCTTATGACATTTGTATATCCTTATTAAAGAAAACATTTGGAAAACCTTTTTATTGAAATCTCTAGGAAAGGGGGAAACTCGTTTGATTTTCAAGAGAGAGTCGATGGTCAATCAAACATGACCACACTCCTTTATAAGACCAGGTCAATCACACATGACCATCTTTATTCCCTCGGCACTACCCTACAAGTATTCCGAACCATAATCATGCCACGGCAGTACCCTCCGAGTACTCCATCCAGCACCTTTCTCTATTTTTCTGAAAACACTTTATAAAACCAAAAACTTGACATTGGGCTAAGTAACGGTCGTCCCAACCATCCATGACCGAGGACTCGGCTATTCGAATAGATTTACACTCTACAGAGGTTGTACACTTTACCCACACCATCCGAATACTCATCGTGTGGGCATCATCCCTGCATAGCATCCTATTCCACGACAAGCACCCGATCAGAGCCTTCCATTCATCCACCTTAGTACGGGTGCCTACCCTGTGGAGTACCTCCCCGGCATGCCCCGGCAGCCTACCTCAGTTTGTCGAGCGTAACTCCAACGCCACGGCGGGAGAAACCAAGTGTCTTCTGGACGGGTAGCCTATTGGTAGGCCCGCTACACTGTTGCCCACCATTTGCGACAACCCGGATTCCGGGGTCCTACAAACCCTTATATAGTGTGAGGCTCCCCGCACTAAAGCAAACAAACTTCGGGCTAAGCCCCATCCCATACCAGGGTAATGTGGTTGCACGGATTAATTGTTCTGAGCGAACACTTAGTGATCACCAATGTCATTTCTGAAAAACTCCTGCCTCCAACTCTGGGATATACATCCCCACCTTATTTTCAAACTCATTTTTTTGAAATCCATCAATGGAATAGCACTCCATTCCAAGGTTTTCGAAATCATTTTCAAAGACTCATTTGAGTGTTCCCAACCTAGAGTTTTTGCTCCACTATAAAGTTTCCCAAAGGCTTTGCTGCTAATCAACAAGCCACTACTACAAAGGGGTAATGAGTAGGTGTTCAAAGGGGTCATCTCGAAGGATGATAACACTTTGGCTTGTGGAGCTTGAGCCAACAACATAATTGCTACAAGAGCTATAGCAATAAGAAAACATGCACTTTAATAAAACATAAGGAGACATGCAATTGTGTAATTAGGAGTTCAGATATGCATCAAGTTAGATGGCTTGCCTTGAGTGGCTTGTCCCTGGTCCTTTTCTTCCTGATACTCAAAGTCTTCTCCCTCCCCGGTACACTCCTCGTTCGATTCTATCGCCGGAAAAAAATAAGAGCACACAATAAGCATACATGCATACACAGGTCACAAGCATTTCAGCACTCATGCCACACCAGCATAGAGTATCAGAAACAAACATGTTTAGAAACTAAAATAAGATTTCATAGGTTTTTAGTAGCAAGTTAATCCTATTAAAACTAGGGTTCTTCAAACATAGCAAGCACCACAACATTTCATTTCAGTCAAGCATGCAGGGGTTCAAATGGACCAAGCAACACACTTAGAACACTTGCAGGTTGACAACAATCTTAAGAACCTAACAAAGTTGGATTTACTGAAAAACAATTTAGGGTTGATTCCCTATGAATAAATCAATAGGAAATAATACTAGCACTCCAAAATAATCCTCAGATATTCTCTGAGTTTCAAAAAAATATGAGGTAAAGTTCTCTGGAAAGCTCTTCCAAAGCATAATCCAACAAAGTTGGATTCAACACAAAATTCCCTTTTTATTGGAAGTGGTGATTTTCCTAAGATTAATTACATACAATGCCATTTCAATTACTACTGCAAGAATAAAAGCCCTAAAATAGCAAAACCAGTGAGTCAAGCAAGATGCCACAATAAGCTACCACTGGAAGTTGGAATCACCCAAAAATAATATTCCTACTGAGCACAATAAATAAAACCATGTGAAACCTAAGCATCACTAAGATAATTACTACAGGCAACCCTATGCTCCTAAAATAGCAAATCTAGTGTGACATGCAAGCTAACACATCAGAGCATCTCTGGAAATTAGAAACAAAGCATTTCAATTTTTAAAACTCTAGATTTGCAATTTTGACTAAAAGAGTACTTATTTTACAAGATTTAATTCAAGTAATTCTATAAGGATTAAAATGACATGCAACCAGTACCACTGGGTATATAATAATCTAAGGAGTTCACAGAAATTTGAATCATTCAAAATGGGTTCATATTTATTTTTCTACGAATTTTGCAAGTTAACAGATCAAGCAAAAGTTTAAAAACGAATTTCCTGAAAAAACATTTATCGGGCCGGATCTGACCGAACCCGGGCTGCACAGCGCCGGGCTAGGCCCAACTCGCGCGGCGCTCGGGTGGGAAAACGGCCGATCGCGCTGACTGGTGGGCCAGAGGTGTTAGCGGGCCGGGCGACCGAAGGGGTATCGGGCAACTGGGGCCGTCGGATCAAGTTATGATCGACGGTCCCCAGCCGTCTTCTTCCTCTGGCCCGGGCAGACGGGGAGGAAACCCTAGGTCAGATCTGGGGGAAGGGGTACCTCACCTAGCGGCCTCCTCCGGCCACGGGAAGGCGACGAGCGGACGCGGGGCATCAAGACGAGCTCGGAGAGGGGCGGCAGGGCTGATCTCGTTCTCGGGAAGGAGCTCATGCATGACGGCCATGGAGGAGCTTGCTCGGGCTTGCAGGGATCTTGGCTCCGGCATCCCTGGGCCAAGAAAAGGGTAGGGTTAGGTAGCTGAAGGTGAGGGGAGTGCAAGAAAGCAGAAAGAGAGGGAGGAGAGCGTCTGGTTCAGAGGCATTCATCCCCTCTTCCTCACAGATCGAGATCACATTTTTCTCTCCTCCTCCTCTGCTACCGACCATGGAATGGTTCCTGGTGCTTTGAGAGGGTAAGGTGGGTATATGGGAGTGGAATGGGATGGCAGAGAGAGGCTAGTGTGGGCTGTGGCAGTATATAAAGAGAGTTTGGGGTCTATGTCGGTTTGGGCATGTGGGGTAGGTTTGGTGGCCTCTGGTTGGCCAATATGGACGGTGGAGAGGATAAGAGAGGGTCTGGGGAGTGCCTTGCTTGAGAAGGGAGGGTTGCTGCCGGTTTAGACAAGATATAGCAAGATTTTAATATGCATGCATGTGTTTCTCCAATAACTACCTCCAAGCACTAGAGGACAAGGAAGGGGGTTGATGCTACAGTACATTTCGTCCAGAGGGGTGTCCAAGTGCTGGAGAGGTCAAGGTGGTGGTTTGGTGAAGTTTCAAGTAATTTTGAAATAGATATCAATAGATATGGAGGTGATTTCATGCATGATGCAATTTTTGGGTGGTTGGCTAGTCTCACATGCACCAAACAATGGCAAGCATAGAGGGGTTAGATGGGTGTGATTTGATGAGTTTAACAATATTGCCAAATTGGAAGAGTTTATTTGATGTTAGGCAAGATCACCAAAATTTGAAAAGTGAGGATTTGCCCATTTCTACTTGAGGCAAGATTTTGAAAATTTGGAGATGAACCACTAGGGTTTTTGAGTCCATAGGGTTCTATAGGAATAGGAGAACATGGTAGGAGATTATAAAATGCTTGTTGAGAAAATAAAGGTGCATGAAATAATATAGGTACCATTCATATGTATTGTATTAAGCAAGAAAGATGAGATAGACAAATTGTTATTTTTGATGGGGGAAAAGTGATATTGTGCAAGAATAACATTTCCCAAAGCTAGTAGAGAGCAAATGAACTTATGGAGGAATTTTAGAATGAGTGTTGACTACTTATCAAGAGGATCAATGAAAACTAGAAAGTGAAATCAGTTTTGACTAGGGTTCAAAACCTAGTCACATAAATAGGTGGCATACTTCAAGATGCACATGCAAGTGCATAGATAGCTAGAGTAGATCCAGAGCAAGAGGAATAGGTCAAAGAATGGCCTCTGAACCATTAATTTCGAATTCTAGAAGTATGAGCAAAAGTGCATATGATAATAGTCAAATGGTCAGTGATTTGATTAGGGTCAGAAACAGGATTAGAGCAAGTATCAGATGGCCTCAAATGGCTAGGTGGCAATGGAAAGAATCGAAGATCACGTGCCAAATATGAGTTCTAGGAAGGTACATTGCCATGGATAGAGTAGATGAGATTAATATAGGTGTTGGAAATTTGAATCTGTTAACAGACATGAAGATAGTCTGCACACTAGGTGTTTGATGAAATGTCTGCAATAGACGATTTTCTAAATTTGAGTGAAGCCTTTTTATGGTTGGATGAAGATGATTCTAATAACACCATGGGTGCCTTCCTTGGGCTAGTTTGATTAGTTTTAAGATTCTTCAACATGGGGCTCCTAATGTCTCATGATAAGACTAAGACATTAGAGTTAGGGATTCAAGTTTGAGATGAAAATAACAAGATAGGTTTTATTTGAAAGATAGAATCTTATATTTACTAATTGGAGGCACCGTAGAAGCCTCCACGTTAATCCTGGTTGAAAATAGTTTTCGTCCGTTTGATTCTAGAATCAGGTTAAGATGTACGGTTTAGATTATAAGCCAAACATATAATTCCACGAGCGTTTGATAATGTCGTGTAGACGACGGACACGAACTGGCTTACGCCTAAGCCAGTCTCCTTGGCGTGTCGTGGTCTGTGTGAAGACTTCTTTTAATCATCTACATCTACGCGTAGGTCCAAGCTATTAAAATATCTCTTAGCTTTTAAATGTACACGTACAAAACAAGGCTGTCGAGGCTTGAAAGACTGCGATGAGACTAGACCTTAGCCACGCCGTTCTCCCTGTGGATGAGCCTCCAGCGATCCTCTACTATACACCAATTCTGCCACGGCAAAGCTGGATATGGCAGGTATTACTTACCCATACGGACGCAGATTTGTTCTTTCTTCTAAACTTTAATTCCATTAGTCACATGATGATGCATGTATGCATCGAATTAGTGGGCGCAAAATATGAATGCATGGGTGGATCCTTGACGTTTGACCCCTGGTACACAAGAATGTGCCGAGTAGATGGAAACAAAATTAACCATAACGCCATCATATTAATTTTGCTAAAACATGTCTATACGAGCATGTTAAGATGATTAATTTTTTCTTTAATAAATATTGGAAAAATAATAGCATAGAAACATCCGTAAAAAAATCTGAATAGCAACCTGGTAATTGTCCTTCATATCAACCGAGTGCATAATCTTCTTTTCCAAGCCGTCGCAATTGTAATTATTAAATTAAATACTAAAATATTTCCAATTCTTTCTGCATCGCGACATACAGTCTGTCCAGTTGATCAAAGATTTTTATTTCCTTCCGAAGAGGTGTCAGATGAAGTTCACTATGATTTCCAACCAAATGATCAACTAACTTTGTACTCCCTCCGTCAGGAATTACCCTGCATTCTGTGTTTGGTCAAAGTCAAACTTTTCAAATTTTGACCAAACATATTGGTAAAACTATCAATAACTATGAAACCAAATACATGCAATATGAAAATATATTTTATGACAATTCTAATAATGGTTATTTTATATTATAAATATTAATATTTTTTCTTATACGCTTAGTCAAAGTTTATAAAGTTTGACTTTGACTAAACCCAGAATGCAGGGTAATTCTTGACAGAGGGAGTATGGTGAAAATTTATTTTTGCAATATATAAAAGGTGATCTTATTTATCATGCCTCTGATTAGCTCTATGGATTACTTTAACCCACATGAGCCATTATAAAGCTCCTTGGGCCACCATCAATGTTATAGTACTACATTAAATTGATAAATTAGAATATCATCAAAACAATTGAGTTTCCATATAATTAATCATGTGTGCTTCATATAATTAATCAAGTGAGCCCCTAGGTGAACAGTACTACACCATAATGAGCCTCTAGGTGAAGAGGTGATTCAACTATCTACATTCACACAGTTATAGTAATTGCTATGATATGTTGGAAAATGGAGACTAGCGAGCACAAGTGAAATTATGAAGATATGTAGACTTGCAGAATTAATATTTTTATCTAAATTACAATTCCTATCTTATCCTTTTGTACATATAATTTAAAAAATGGAGAGTCACGAGATAAAATTGAAATTATTGAGATTTGTAGGATTAGTGGTGCTATAGTGGATTTGCAGAGTAATTTCTACTCTCTAGCCCGTGCGGTGGCATGGGTTAATGACTAGTGGAAATAATTTACTTTGGGAAAGAATTTCATTGATGGGTTTTGAATAGGTTAGGCCACAGGCCTAAGTGAGGATCATATCTACACACAAGCAATCACCAAAGTCAAACAGTCACACAAAGTCAACTCACCACACAAGGTTAATCATTTGCAGCTAAGCTAGCATTACCAGAAACAATGATTGAACCAGTGTTCAATGATGATCATGCCCCGGTCAAGTAGGAAAGAGTTTCAAATAAAGGAGTAGACCTTTTGTAGAGTTTTCAGAAACTAGGGGAGACATAGCATCTCCTTTAAAAAGTTTTTCTTAAAGGTGTTTGAAATCCTTTTATAAATATCAACAAAATATATGTTTGTAAAATAGTGGGACCACTCTACTTTGTAGGTCCAGCTAAGTTTCTAAATACTTAGTTTTGATAAAAGCTTTGTCTCAAAAATAAATCTTGGCGCTTATTTGGATAAATAAAATAATTTGAATAGAAAGGATAGTTTGCCAAGATAATGGTTTTGGAAAAATAGCTAGAAGCATAAATAAGAGCATGATCACAAGGGCACAAGGATTGTGTTGGTTCACAAAGGTGTTCAATAAGCAACTCAAGCAGACATCATTAACATAACAACCAAGTCAAACAATCAAGAAACAGTACTTCCAGAGGTTTGCTCAAAAAGTTTTTGTTGGCCCTCATTTTTGGCTCACTAAACACGACTTAAACAAGGTTACAAAAAGTGGGGTGTTACATTCAGCTGGTGGAGGCACTTTTATGTCACTTACCTTGGGCGCCGCAACAAAGCTTCTTGGCAACATGATGGTAAATTATTCTGAATGGCACACTGAGAGAGCTCCACAAGGTAAGAAGGTAAATTCTATTGAGGAAACCTCTTCCTTGAGTTATAAGATTGATGCTATTATGCTTATGCTTTTTAATGATAGAGCTCATATTGATCCTAATAACGTTCCTTTGGCCTCTTTGGTTGCTCAAGAAGAGCATGTTGATGTAAACTTCATTAGAAATAATAATTTCAACAACAGTGCTTATAGGAACAATTTTGCTAGTAACAATTATAGGCCGTATCCTTCTACCAATGGTAATGGTTATGGTAACTCTTATGGTAATTCCTCCAACAACACTAGAGGCACGCCCTTTGAGCTTGAAGTCATGCTCAAGGACTTCATCGGTAAGCAAACTGCTTTTAACAAGTCTGTTGAGGAAAAGTTGAGTAAAATTGATATTCTTGCTTCTAAATTTGATAGCCTTTCTCTTGATGTTGAACTTCTAAAACTAAAAGTGTTGCCTAATGATGTGAAGGAAAATAATCCTTTTGCTACTCCGAATGCTATTCAAGTTAAGATTGATGAAAATGTTAGGATGTTAGTAGAATTGCATGCCAGGAGGGAAAGAGAAGATGAGATGGCTAGGAAGATGAAGGTATGTACTATTACTATCTCTAATGATGTTGTTCCAAATCCTAGCAATCCTCTTACTTTGATTGGTATAGAGAAAACTCCTACTCCTTGTGTTAAAAAGCCCAAAACTGCAAAAAACTTTTTCTCAATAGAGCGCTGAAATTTTTTAGAGTGTAGGAGATGATAGCTCTATTTCCTTTAATGATTTTGATTTTGATGGCTGTAATATATCTGAAGTTATTTTGTTCTTGCAAAAGCTTGCTTTGAGTCCTAATGCTAGTTCTTTGAATATTGCCTTTACAAATCATATTACAAATGCTGCCATGAAAATTAGGGAGGAAAAGTTGAAGCAAAAAGCTTCTATTCCCAAGAAGTTAGAAGATGGTTGGGAGCCCATCATTGATATGCATGTTAATGGTTTTGATTGCCATGCTTTATGTGATCTAGGTGCTAGTATTTCTGTTATGCCTAGAAAGATTTATGACATGCTTGGTTTACCACCACTTGAAAAGTGTTATTATGATGTTCCTATTGCTGATGTTGCTAAGAAGAAACCTTTGGGAAGAATTAATGATGTTCTTATTATGGTTAACAATAACCTTGTTCCCGCTGATTTTCTTATTATGGATGTTGAATGCAATGCTTCATGTCCTATTATTTTGGGAAGACCTTTTCTTTGAACTGTAGGTGCCATCATTGATATGAAGGAAGGCACCATCAAATATCAATTCCCACTCAAGAAAGGTGTGGAACACTTCCCTAGAAGGAGGAAGAAATTACTTTTGACTCTATTCTTAGTGCAAATTATGTACTTGACGCTTCATCTTTTGATATTACTTGATTCGCACTTTTTGCACCTAGCTCAAAGGCGTTAAAGAAAAGCACTCTTGGGAGATAACTAATTGTTTTATTTTCAGTTATTTTTCTTTTAATTGAGTCTTGAAAGTTATTACTACTATAATAACCGCTCCTTATCCTTTTTATTTCGTTGTTGTGCCAAGAGAAACCTCTAATTTGAGTGAGGTAAGATTTGGGGAAGTTGCTGTTCTGAAACAGATTTTGGTGCTGCACCGTAAAAATTCGTGAAAATTCTTAGAATATCATTTTTACCTGAAATTTCTTGTGCATATGCCCCAGGTTATATCCAAACTTCCATTAGATTTTCACTTTTTGATTTGAGCAACAGAAGGTCCTCGAAAAAATTGACCTTTTTCAGCTGTTCTGTTTTGACAGATTTCTGCCACTATTTGTGTTTGCATCTCGATCGCTTTCTTTTTTAGTTCTTTTGATCACGAAACTTTTGGGGAAGTTGCTACAGTAGTATATACTTTATATGTAGAGGTTTTGAGCTGAAACCTGAATCGAAAAGGGTTGATTCATTATTATGTTTATGCTAACATTGCTAATAGAATTGTGTTGAGTTTTGTATGAAGGAAGTTTTCAAGTGTAGGGATTGGAGAATGATAAGATGAGATGAAGAATGGACAAAAGCTCAATCTTGGTGATGCACATGTATACCAAGAAATATCCAAGAGGTACAAGCATCAAAGCTTGGGGATGCCCCCGAGGCATCCCTTCTTCATCAGCAAAAATCAGGTCACCTTTCAAAACATTATATTTTTATTGCTTCATGCACTATGTGTTTTTCTTAGAGCATCTTTACTTTTGCTTTTAGTTTTATTTTGTTTTGTTTGCTGCAATAAATGGTTGGACCCCAACAAATTTCTTTTGGAGGAGATTTACTCGCTTTTCATTTGCCAAGAACACTCCATTTTTCACTATTATCGTTCAATGAGTGTTCTCTTTTTCTAGAACTGTGTTTAGCTTTTATTTTTTGCCTTGAGTTTTGTTCAGATATTGTTTTATCTTTGCATCAAGGTGTATTTGGACCTGTGGTCTATGTTGGTATTCATCAAAAGAGTTGTTTCAAAAAGGTTTGAATGGTGTTGGAAAAGAGAAAAAGTTTCATGCAAAAAAGTGGTACAAAAAGGAGCTTGTTTAGACTGCGGCTTAGACTTTTTCATGCCTTGCTTGATGTCGTTTTGATAGTATGATTAGTGATTTTTGCTGTAGCATGACTTGTCTCAAATGACTGAGATTGCTTAATGAGCCTTTGAAAAAATCATGCGTTGTTTTTATTATTTGGAAGCACTAATTTGGTTTTCTCCTTGATGCTTTATTTGGGTTGACTTGGCGCATGCTTACACATGTTTGACTCATACAAAGTCGTCATAAGCCTCTATGATCATTTAGTTTTTGACTTTTGAAACCATATTATGCTTCTCTTAATGATGTTCTGTCGCTATACATGATTATGGCCGTTATTGCTCTCTTAGTTGGTCGCTCCCAGTCTTTTGCTAGCCCTCATTTTGTACTGATAATGAGCTCTACGCGTGCATCCAACTCCCAAAAACCAAGTTATTCTAATGTATCCACCATACATACCTATTAGCAATTTTCTATTCCAAAGTACATTTGACTTGCTTTTATCTATCCTTCAAATTAAACTCTTTTGGTGTTATACAAAAATTGGTCAGTAAAGCTCTCACTAACCTGATGGCACACTTTGCTTTTCTTGTTTTTAATAATTTTGACATTGTGGCTCTTTTATGTTGATGTTATTCTTGCAAGTTGTAAGTTGGAAATTAGCCAAACCATGTCGTCATGGGGTAAGCTTTCAACATTGCACTTCTTATTTTAGTTGATATCGTGATCTTTTGTTTATGGATACTCGCGATGTGAAATAAGTTGGGAATCTTGCGGGATCATGGAGTTTGTATACGTGTTAGAGAAACGCCTGGGCCACCAATCTAAGCCATGCATAATTCATGGTGGAAATTTACAGCATGCCCATAGTGGACATTTGACGACGCATCTCAAAATAAAAAGCTATACCAATGGTAAATAAAAGAGATGCCGAGGTGTTCATTGTCTATTTGTCCTTTCATTTTGATATGGGCTTGTTCCATGTCATCGGGCACGGAGGTACCCCGTTGGCGGTTCTCGATGATATGTGTATACTTACAATGACAAGAGCTTGCTTGGGACTCTAAGTCGAGTAGCATGAGGTTTGGGTGTTCGTACTTCACGGGACACGAGGTTTTCAACTTATAATTTGTCAAGCATATGCTCATAAACGTTCTTGCATTTACTTTAACCATTCAAGATTCCTATGATGGGGGCAATGAGAGCTCAAAGCTAGTAAGTACCATAATCTTTTGAAGGTTTATAAAACTTGCAATCACTACTTCCCTCTGCGAAAGGCCTTTCTTTTACTTTTATGTTGAGTCACCACCTTCTACCTTTATGCACCATCTAAGAGAGCATAGTTGCCATTCTTAGTTTAATGTGCATTGTCCCAAAGTTATCATTGATTGATTCATGACTATGGTTTCCACTTGTTCTTAAATTATTTGTATCTAGTTGCCCTCTTAAACTTGAAGGTGTCCTATGCATTTATGCTTTGCTATTCCACGAAGGACAAGCAGAAAACCATTTGCTATGTTTTTTCATATGATTTGAACACATGTTTGATTTTCATTATTTCATTATTCATGATCTTTCGTTTGTGTTTCTTTTCATGTTATAACATGGTTGCTAAGTTTCGTCTATCAATATTATGTCTTTCATGCCCATGTTTTAAGTTCTTTGATCCTAGCACTCAATGCTTACTTTGATGATCAAGATTGTGATGGTGCATTGATGTGTTTTATGGTGCCAAGTTAACGGGGGAAAATATAGTTGATGTAGGAGTGTCCCCGGCAACGGCGCCAGAAAGCTTGATTGCTAGTTTGTTGGTGAACCCCAAGAGAAGGTTTTGATGAATATAGCAGCAAGTTTTCCCTCAGTTAAGAACCAAGGTATATCGTTCAGGAGAAGAGCAGACAATACGACTGAAGGTGATGCTGCTAGCTTACGACAGCTTCGGACAATTTATATATGGCACCTCGTCCAAGCTTTGCTTTGCTAGCTGCAACGCGGAACCTGCACACAACACAACCAAGTACTTTGTTCCCAACTTGCGATGAGGTTGTCAATCTCACCGGTTTGCTTGAAACAAAGGGTATGAGCGTATCGAGTGGAAAATGATAATAGTATGCAAGTAAAGTAAACAGTGCGAGTAAAGTAAACATGTGATAGCAATATGATGGAAATAGGACCGAGGTCCACAGTTCACTAGTGGTGTCTCTCCATAAGATAAATAACACATGCTGGGTAAACAAATTACAGTTGGGCAATTGATAGAATAAAGATAAACGTGATATGTCAAGAAGATCACTATGCGATTTACTCTGGGCATTACAACAAAATACATAGACCGCCATCCAACTGCATCTATGACTAATATCCACTCACGGGGATATCATCCGAACACCCCATGAGTATTAAGTTATGAACAACAGATAATTGCTTTAAGCAAAGTGTGTAATGTAAATAAAGCATATGCCCTCGAGCATATGAATGTGGTTTTCTCCCTAGTAGCAATAGCACATCTACAACCTTAGAGGTTTCTGTCACTCCCCCAGGTTAAATAGAGGCATGAACCCACTATCGAGCATAAATACCCCCTCTTGGAGTCACTAGCAACTACTCGGCCAAGATAGCTACTAACAACAGAGAGCATGCAAGATCATAAACAACGTAGAGATAACATAAGATATATTTCAGTATAGCAACTCAATCATAACACAAATATTCATCGGATCCCAACAAACCAAACATATAGAATTACGTAACGGTGATATCAATCATGTAGGGCAGCTCATGAGATCTAAACATGAAGCACATGGTGGAGGAGACAACCATCTAGCTACTGCTATGGACCCATAGTCCAAGGTAGACTACTCACTGATCACTCCGGAGGCAAGCATGGCGATGAAGAAGACCTCCGATGGCGATTCCCCTCTCCGGCAGGGTGCCGGGAAGAGCTTCTGGACCCTCCCGATCTTCGGGTCGACGGCGGCGGCGAATCGCGATGTGTTCTGGAAAATTGATCGGGTCCTTAGGTTTTTTCCATCGGGGGGCCTTTATAGGCGAAGGGGCATCGTCAGAGGTGGCCCGAGGCACCCTCACACATAGGAGGCGTGGCCAGGGGCTGGGCCGCGCCGCCCTGGTGTGTGGGGCCCTCATGGCCCCCCTCCGACTCCTCTTCGGATCTCTGGAAGCTTCTGGGAAAAATAAAACTTTAGGAACTTGTTTCGTCCAATTTCGAGAATATTTCCTATGTAGCACTTCTGAAACACAAAAACAGCAGAAAACAGGGAACTGGCACTGTGGTGACTTGTTAATAGGTTAGTTCCGGAAAATGCATAAAAGTGCCACAAAGTGTAACGAAACAGTAGGCAAATGGTGTAAAAAAGCATGGAGCATCAAAAATTATAGATACGTTGGAGACGTATCAAGCATCCCCAAGCTTAACTCCTGCTCGTCCTCGAGTAGGTAAGTGATAACAAAAGAATAATTTTTGAGGTGACATGCACCTACACAATCTTGATCATATATGTAAGCATTTGTGAGCTGGGATCATAAGAACTTAAAACATGGGCATGAAAGATATAATCTTGACAATAAAGACTTAGCAACCATGTTATAAACATGAAAATGAACACAAACAAAAGATCATGAAAATGAAACAATGAAAGTCAAACGTGTGTTCAAATCATAAGGAAAAACATACATATGGTTTTCAGCTTGTCCTTCATGGAGAGCAAAACATAAATGCATAGGACACCTTAAAGTTTAAGAGGGCGACTAGATACAAATAATTTGAGAACAAGTGAAACCAACAATATGAATCAATCAATGAAAACTTTGGGACAATGCACATTATACTAAGAATGACAACTATGCTCTCTTAATGGTGCATAAAGATAGAAGGTGGTGACTCAACATGAAAGTAAAAGAAAGGCCCTTCGCAGAGGGAAGTAGTGTTTGCAAGTTTTATAGACCTTCAAAAATTATGGTACTTACCGGCTTTGAGCTCTCATTGCCCCCATCATAAGCATCTTGAATGGTTATAGTTAATGCGAGAACAATTATGATGCATACGCTTGACAAATCATAAGTCGAAAACCTTGTGCCCCATGAATACGAGTACCCAAACCTCATGCTACTTTACTTAGAGTCCCAAGCAAGGCTCTTGTCATTGTAAGTATATATGTATCATCAAGAACCGCCAATGGGGTACCTCCGTGCCCGATGACATGGAACAAGCCCACATCAAAATGACGGGACATGCAGACAATGAACACCTCGACATCTCTTTTATTTGCCATTTGCTTAGCTTTTTATTTTGAGATGCGTCATCGAATGTCCACTATGGGTATGCTGCAAATTTCCACCATGAATTATGCATGGCTTAGATTCGCGGCCCAGGCGTTTCCCTAACACATATACAAACTCCATGATACCCACAAGATTCCCAATTCATTTCACACCGCGGGTATCTATAAACAAAAGATCACGATATCAACTCAAATAAGAAGTGCAATGTTGAAAGCTTGCCCCATGACAGCATGGATGGGCTAGTATCCAAATTACAACTTGCAAGCATAACAACTCAACATAAAATACCACAATGTCAAATTTTTAAGAACAAGGAAAAAGTAAAGTGTGCCTTCCGGTTCGTGAGTGCTTTACTGACCAATTTTCGCATAACAATGGTAAGAGTTTAATTTGAAGAGAAAATAAAAGCAAGTCAAATGTACTTGGAATAGCAAATTGCTAGTAGGTATGTATGGTGGACACTTTGTAAAACTTGGTTTTTAGGAGTTGGATGCACGAGTAGAGCTCATACTCAGTTCAAGGCAAAGGCTAGCAAAAGACTGGGAGCGACCAACTAAGAGAGCAATAATGGCCATAATCATGCAAAGCGACAAAGCAACATTAAAAGAAGCATAAGATGGCATCAAAATTCAAAAAATAAATGATCATAGAGGCTATTGGCGACTTTGTAAGAGTCTAACATGTGTGAGCATGCGCCAAGTCAACCCAAATAAAGCATCAAGGAGAAAACCAAAATAATGCTTCCAAGTAATAAAAACAACGCATGATTTTTTTCAAAGGCTCATTAAGAAATCTCAGTTATTTGAGACAAGTCATGCTACAACAAAACCACTAAGCATACTATCAAAAAGACATCAAGCATGACATGAAAAAACCTAAGCCACAGTCTACACAAGCTCCTTCTTGTACCACTTTTTTGCATAAAGCTTTTTCTCTTTTTCAACACCATTTGAAATTTTTATAAACACCTCTTTTGATGAAAACCAATAAAGATCAGAGGCAAAAATACACCTTGATGAAAAGATATGAAAAGGTCTGAACGCAAATCAAGGCGAAAACGAAAACCAAAAGCAGTAGCAGTAGCAGAAAAAGAAGAACACTCAGTTTTTTATAAGAGTGGAAACTAGAGCGTTCTTGGCAAATGAAAAGCAAGGCAACTTCTCCAAAAGAAATTTGTTGGGGTCCAACCATTTATTGCAGCAAACAAAAGTAAACTAATAAAGAAAACTAAAACAACTGACGCTCCAAGAAAAACACATAGTGCATGAAGCAATAAAAATATAGTGTTTTGAAAGGTGACCTGATTTTTGCCGATGAAGAAGGGGTGCCTCGGGGGCATCCCCAAGCTTTGACACTTGTACTTCTTGGATATTTCTTGGGGTAATGCATGGGCATCCCCAAGCTTGAGCTTTTGTCCATTCTTCAACTCATCTCATCATTCTCCAATCCCTACACTTGAAAACTTCCTTCATACAAAACTAAACACAAATCTATTAGCAACATTAGTGTAAGCATAACATATAATCAACCTCTTTTTTTGATTCAGGTTTCAACCCAAAACCACCACATATAAAGTATATACTACTGTAGCAACTTCCCCAAAAGTTCCTTGATCAAAAGAACTCAAAAAAAACCGATAAAGCGGTAAAAACGATTAGTGGCAGAAATCTGTCAAAATAGAACAGCTGACAAATGTCGAATTTTTTACGGGTTTTGTGTTGCTCAAATCAAAAAGTGTTCAACTAACGAAAGTTTGGATATAACCTGGGACATATGCACAAGACATTTCAGGTCCAAAAGATATACAGAGAATTTTCACGAATTTTTACGGTGCAGCACCGAAAACAGTTTCAGGACAGCAACATCCCCAAATCTTTACCTCACTCGAATTAGAGGCTTCTCTTGGCACAACAATAAAATAAAAAGGATAAGGAGAGGTAATTACAGTAGTAATGACTTCCAAGACTCAAATAAAAGAAAAAGTACTGGAAATAAAATATTGGGTTATCTCCCAAAAGTGCTTTTCTTTAACGCCTTTGAGCTAGGCGCAGAAAATTGCGAATCAAGTAATAATGAAAGAGGCATCAGGATCCACTATAGGAATATTTTCAACAATGAAGGAAAATGCGTCCAAATGAGTTTTTGAATATCCTTTATGATCACTTTTTGGTACACTGCTTTCATCAAAAAAGTTTTCAGGACAAATCCAACTAATTTTTTTATCCCAAACATCATGAATTCCTATAAGTTTATAAGGTTTTGGCACTCTAAAATCTTCATTGGGTGTACCAACAACCGCTATAGGTGAGCCAAGCTTATTAAACTTCTTAAAAACTTTCCTAGCCTCAATTGCAACATCTCTAAATTCTGTGCGCAAAGTTTCCAAGATAAAAGCTTTCTTTTCGGGATCCTCAATTTCATGAAGCTTAAGGAACATGTATTGCATAAAAGGATTAAGTCTAGCAAACCTAGCTTCTAACATGTGAACTAAATAAGCAGAAGCAATTTCATAACTAGGAGCTAGCTCAACCAAAGTTTTTTCCGCAACTTCTTTATGCATACTAATATGATTAAAGAACTCCTCAATGTTATCTTTCCCAATAATTGAACCACTTCCTACTGAGAGGTCCTCCAGAACGTACTTAGGGAACAACATGATGAACTAAAAGTAAAGAAATAACAACTACCAAGGATTCTAATTTTTTTGGGTTTTTGATATAAAACCATGCAAGTAAAAATAAAGTAAAGCAAAACTTAATACAAAGTAAAGGATGTGTGTGCAAAAAACTCCCCTTGCAGAGGTCTTCCACTTCTTCCCCGGCAATGGCGCCAAAAAACTTGATGTGTTTTATGGTGCCAAGTTGATAGGAGAAAATATAGTTGATGTATGAGTGTCCCCGGCAACGGCGCCAGAAAGCTTGATTGCTAGTTTGTTGGTGAACCCCAAGAGAAGGTTTTGATGAATATAGCAGCAAGTTTTCCCTCAGTTAAGAACCAAGGTTATCGTTCAGGAGAAGAGCAGATAATACGACTGAAGGTGATGCTGCTAGCTTACGACAGCTTCAGATAATTTATATATGGCACCTCGTCCAAGCTTTGCTTTGCTAGCTGCAACGTGGAACCTGCACACAACACAACCAAGTACTTTGTTCCCAACTTGCGATGAGGTTGTCAATCTCACCGGTTTGCTTGAAACAAAGGGTATGAGCATATCGAGTGGAAAATGATAATAGTATGCGAGTAAAGTAAACAGGTGATAGCAATATGATGGAAATAGGACCGAGGTCCATAGTTCACTAGTGGTGTCTCTCCATAAGATAAATAACACATGCTGAGTAAACAAATTACAGTTGGGCAATTGATAGAATAAAGATAAACGTGATATGTCAAGAAGATCACTATGAGATTTACTCTGGGCATTACAACAACATACATTGACCGCCATCCAACTGCATCTATGACTAATAATCCACTCGCGGGGATATCATCCGAACACCCCATGAGTATTAAGTTGCAAACAACAGATAATTGCTTTAAGCAAAGTGTGTAATGTAAACAAAGCATATGCCCTCGAGCATATGAATGTTGTTTTCTCCCTAGTAGCAACAGCACATTTACAACCTTAGAGGTTTCTGTCACTCCCCCAGGTTAAATAGAGGCATGAACCCACTATCGAGCATAAATACCCCCTCTTGGAGTCACTAGCAACTACTCGGCCAAGATAGCTACTAACAACGGAGAGCATGCAAGATCATAAACAACATAGAGATAACATAAGATATATTTCAGTATAGCAACTCAATCATAACACCAATATTCATCGGATCCCAACAAACCAAACATGTAGAATTACATAACGGTGATCTCAATCATGTAGGGCAGCTCATGAGATCTAAACATGAAGCACATGGTGGAGGAGACAACCATCTAGCTATTGCTATTTACCCATAGTCCAAGGTAGACTACTCACTGATCGCTCCGGAGGCAAGCATGGCGATGAAGAAGAGCTCCGGTGGTGATTCCCCTCTCCGGCAGGGTGCCGGGAAGAGCTTCTGGACCCTCCCGATCTTCGGGTCGACGGCGGAGGCGGATCGCGATGTGTTCTGGAAAATTGATCGGGTCCATAGGTTTCTTCCGTCAGGGGGGTCTTTATAGGCGAAGGGGCATCATCAGAGGTGGCCCGAGGCACCCTCACACATAGGAGGCGCGGCCAGGGGCTAGGCCACGCCGCCCTGGTGTGTCGGGCCCTCGTGGCCCCCTCCGACTCCTCTTCAGATCTTTGGAAGCTTCCGGGAAAATAAGACTTCAGGAACTTGTTTCGTCCAATTCCGAGAATATTTCCTGTGTAGCACTTCTGAAACACAAAAACAGCAGAAAATAGGGAACTGGCACTGTGGCGACTTGTTAATAGGTTAATTCCAGAAAATGCATAAAAGTGCCACGAAGTGTAACAAAAAAGTAGGCAAATGGTGTAAAAATAAGCATGGAGCATCAAATATTATAGATACGTTGGAGACGTATCATGCATGTCACCTCAAAAATTATTCTTCTGTTATCACTTACCTACTCGAGGACGAGCAAGAGTTAAGCTTGGGGATGCTTGATATGTCTCAAACGTATCTATAATTTTTGATGCCCCATGCTTGTTCTTACACCATTTGCTTAGTGTTTTGTTACACTTCGTGGCGTTTTTATGCATTTTTGGAACTAACCAATTAACAAGATGCCACAGTGCCAGTTCCTTGTTTTCTGCTATTTTTGTGTTTCAGAAAAGTTACACAGGAAATATTCTTGGAATTGGACGAAACAAAAGCCGAACCTCCTATTTTTACCGAAGCTTTGCGAAGACCGAAGATGAGACGGAGGGGGCCAGAGGCTGGCCACACCACAGAGGCACCTCCTAACGACGCCCCTTCGCCTATAAAGACCCCTTGTTGGGAAAAACCTAAGGGACGGATCGCTTTTCCCAGAAACATACTGCAAGCCGCCGCCGTCATTGAATCGAGATCGGGAGGATCCAGGAGCTCTTCTCGGCACCCTGCCGGAGAGGGGAATCCCTGCCGGAGGCCTTCTCCACCACCATGGTCGCCTCCGGAGTGATGTGTGAGTAGTCTACCTTGGACTACGGGTCCATAGCAGTAGCTAGATGGTTGTCTTCTCCACCATGTGCTTCATGTTTAGATCTTGTGAGCTGCCCTATATGATCAAGATCACCTTTATGTAATCATACATGTTGTGTTTGTTGGGATCCGATGAGTATTGGTACTATGTCAAGTTGATGTGCTGAATATTATCTTATGTTATCTCTATGTTGTTTATGATCTTGCATGCTTTCCGTTGCTAGTAGCTATCTTGGCCGAGTAGATGCTAGTAACTCCAAGTGGGAGTATTTATGCTCGATAGTTGGGTTCATGCCTCTATTTAATCTGGGGGAGTGATAGTTGCCTCTAAGGTTGTAGATGTGCTATTGCCACTAGGGAGAAAACAACATTCTTGTGTCTAAGGACATTTGCTTTGTTTACATTATGCACTTTGCTTAATGCGATTATCTGTTGTTCGCAACTTAATACTCAAGGGGCGTTCGAATGATATCCCCGCGAGTAGATTTTTAGTCATAGATGCAGTTGGATTACGGTCTATGTATTTTGTCGCAATGCCCAGAGTAAGCCTCATAGTGATCCTCGTGATATATGTATGTTATCTTTACTCTATCAATTGCCCAACTGTAATTTATTTACCCAACATGCTTTATTTATCTTATGGAGAGACACCACTAGTGAACTATGGACCCCGGTCCAATTTCCTTTACATTGCTTTACCGTTTTACTTTACTTGCACTGTTTACTTTACTTGCAAACTATTATCCTTTTACCACTCGATACGCTCATACCTTTGTTTACAACAAACCGGTGAGATTGACAACCTCATCGTAAGTTGGGGACAAAGTATTTGTTTGTGTTGTGTGCAGGTTTCGCGTTGCTGCTAGGTGAAGACACACCAACAAGTTGTCTGGCACCATTGGAGTGTCACTAAGCAAGCAAGCATCACCTTCTTAAGTTTGGCTTTCTCCTACTGGATTGATTACCTTGGTTTCACAACTGAGGGAAGACTTGCTGCTGTGCTCATCATACCTTCTCTTGGGGTTCCCAACTGGTTGGTTATTTACATCATCAACACCGCACCATCAAGGACTTAGACCTTGTGAACAGAATCATATCAAAGAATATTATTGTATCCACCACAGGAATGAAGAAACCCGAATGGGGGACAAGGCTCTAAATGAGCTTGGTGAAAAGGTTTGTACCCTCTATCCTTTTATTTGTGAACTTTGCTATAAAGTGGGTCATTTTAATTTTCAATGCTCAGGCCATGATAGTAGCCTTTCTAATCCAATGAGTACTGCAAGTTTGTATTGTGATGACAAGATCACTCTCAATCAGCATGATGAGCTTACTTTATTTTTGGGGGGTGTGAAGAGTTATCGAGGAAGAGTCATCTTTATTGTGTTAAAGATTGCATCGCAAATACTTACATATAAAACATTGTAAAGGATGAGGCTTTGCCAAACTATGATAGGACTAATATGTGTTTTGTTCTTATTAATGAGAAGGAGGAATCCTCCAAATTTTATTCTATCATTTCTGTCAACAAATTAGGTTATTTGGAGAAGCTTCCTTTCAAGCCTCTCCCTCCTAAAGAAGGGAAGAAGAAGAAGAGGAGTAAAAGGAGAGAGGAAACGGTATCTTCCCCTAAGCATGTTGCTCCTATTATAGTTTTTGATGAGTCTGAAGTCGATGATGTTCCTATGCCTATTACCTATAGTAGTGATCATGATTGGGAAAAGCACACTACTTTTGATATTGAAAATCTTTTTGGTACCAATTCTGAAAATGTTGATGTTAATAATTTTTGTACCATTAGTGCTATCCATGATCCTTCCAATGATGATATGTTTACATATGAACACACTTTGGAAGATAGCTATTCTATTGCTTATGATGATTACAATGATGAGTGTGATATTTCCAGTTCACCTACTATTGAGGATAAAACAAGGTATGATTACAATATGCCTCCTATTTTTGATGATTATGGTGATGAGAATAATTATTTTGTTTAATTTGCTCCTACTATGATTGCTAAGAATGACTATGTTCATGTGGGGAGTATTAATTCTTTTATGCATATGGCTCATGATAAGGATGTTTTATGTGATAATTATATTGTTAGTTCTATTCATGATGCTACTAAAAGTTATTATGAGAGAGGGAACATGGTTTGATGGATCTCAACAATATTGAGTTTCCCCTCTTTTTGTTGGAATTCTTGAAGTTGCACTTGTTTTGCCTTCCTATGCTTGTTGCTTTGTGCTTTCATGACTTGTCTCTTTACAAGAATATTTTTCATAGGAAGTGGTTTAGATTTAAATTTGTTCCGTATTTGCTTTTTGATGCTCTCTCTTGCTTGAAGTTCTTTCCGGCGTTTATGTGAGCATCTTCTCAAATTACTGTGCCTATCTCAAAGGCGTTAAAGAAATGCACTCTTGGGAGATAACCCAATGTTTTCTTTTCAGTACTTTTTCTTTTTGTTGACTCTAGGAAGTTATTACTACTGTAATGACCTCTCCTTATCATTTTTATTTCGTTTTTGTGCCAAATAGAACCTCTAATTGGAGGAAGGAAAGATTTGGGGAAGTTGCTGTCGTGAAACAGATTTCTACGCTGCACCGTAAAAATTCGTGAAAATTATCAGAATATCTTTTTGATCTGTGATTTTCTTGTGCGCATGCCCCAGGTTATTTACAAACTTTTATTAGTTCTGCATTTTTCGATTTGAGCAACATAAGGTCCTCCCAAAAATTGATCTTTGTCAGCTGTTCTGTTTTGACAGATTTCTGCCACTATTTGTGTTGGCCTCTCGATCGCTTTTCTTTTTTGAGTTATTTTGATTACAGAACTTTTGAGGAAGTTTTTACAGTAGCTTATGCTTTAATGGATGGTATATTTGAGTTTTAAACTGAACCAAAAGAGTATATTTACTATCATGCTTACAGTAATATTGCTAATAAAATTGTGTGAAGTTTTGTATGAAGGAAGTTTTCAAGTATAGGGAAAGGAGAGTGATGAGATGAGATGAAGTATGGACAAAAGCTCAAGCTTGGGGATGCCCATGTCACCCCAAGAAATTTCCAAGAGGTACAAGCGTCAAAGCTTGGGGATGCCCCGCGGCACCCCTTCTTCGTCGGCAAAAATCAGGTCACCTTTCCAGACACTATATTTTTATTGCTTCACATTCTATGCATTTTTCTTGGAGCGTCTTTACTTTCGCTTTTAGTTTTCTTTTTTTTTTGTTTTCTGCAATAAATGGTTGGATCACATCATGTTTGTTTTGGAGGGAGACATACTCCGTTTTTCATTACCAAGAACACTCTAGTTTTCACTCTTATCGTTCAACGAGTGTTCTCTTTTTCTAGTACTGCGTTTAGCGTTTGTTTTTCGCCTTGATTTTTGTTCAGATCTTGTTATATCTTTATATCAAGGTGTATTTATACCACTGGTCTATGTTGGTTTTCATCTCAAAAGAGTGTTTATAAAAAAGGTTTTAATGATGTTGGAAAGAAGAAAAAGTTTCATGCCTGTAGTGGTACTAATGGGAGCTTGTTTAGACTGTGGCTTAGACTTTTGCATGTCATGCTTGATGTCATTTTGATAGTATGCTTAGTAGTTTTTTCTGTAGCATAATTTGTCTCAAATGACTGAGATTGCTTAATGAGCCTTTGAAAAAATCATGCAGTGTTTTTATTATATGGGAGCATGTTATTCTGGTTTTCTCCTTTGATGCTTTATTTGGTTGACTTGGCGCATGCTTACAACATGTTTGACTTTAATAAGTCGCCATATAGCCTCTATGATCATTTGGTTTTTTACTTGTGATACCACTTTATGCTTCGGTTAATGATGTTTTATTGCTATGCATGATTATCATCGTTATTCCTCTCTTAGTTGGTCGCTCCTAATTTTTTGCTAGCCTTCATTTTGTACTGAGAGGGAATACTTCTCGGGCATCCAACTCCTAAAAATCAAGTTTTCCAATTTGTCCATGATACGTCTCAAACGTATCCATAATTTTTGATGCTCCATGCTTGTTTTTACACCATTTGCTTAGTGTTTTGTTATACTTCGTGGCACTTTTATGCATTTTCCGGAACTAACCTACTAACAAGTCGCCACAGTGTCAGTTCCCTGTTTTCTGCTATTTTTGTGTTTTAGAAAAGTTACACAGGAAATATTCTCGGAATTGGACGAAACCAAAGCCAGTCGCCCAGAATTTTACCAAAGCTTCCAGAGAACCGAAGAGGAGATGAAGTGGGGCCACGAGGGGCCCTCACACTAGGGCGGCGCAGCCGGGGGCTGGGCCGCGCCCCCTATGTGTGAGACCGCCTCGGTCCACTCCAGACGATGCCCCTTCGCCTATAAAGACCCCCCGACGAGAAAAACCTAAAGACCCGATCAGTTTTCCAGAACACATCGCGATCGCGGCCGCCGCTGACCTGAAGATCGGGAGGGTCCAGAAGCTCTTCCCGGCACCCTGCCGGAGAGGGGAATCGCCACCGAAGGTCATCTTCATTGCCATGCTTACCTCCGAATCGATGAGTGAGTAGTTTATATTGGACTATGGGTCCATAGCAGTAGCTAGATGGTTGTCTTCTCCACCATGTGCTTCATATTTAGATCTCATGAGCTGCCCTACATGATTGAGATCACCGTTATGTAATTCTACATGTTTGCTTTGTTGGGATCCGATAAATATTGGTGTTATGCTTGAGTTGAAGTACTGAAATTTATCTTTTGTTATCTCTATGTTGTTTATGATCTTGCATGCTCTCCGTTGTTAGTAGCTATCTTGGCCAAGTAGTTGCTAGTGACTCCAAGAGGGGGTATTTATGCTCGATAGTGGGTTCATGCCTCTATTTAATCTGGGGGAGTGACAGAAACCTCTAAGGTTGTAGATGTGCTATTGCTACTAGGGGGAAAACAACATTCATATGCTCGAGGGCATATGCTTTGTTTACATTACACACTTTGCTTAATGCAATTATCTGTTGTTCGCAACTTAATACTCATGGGGTGTTCGGACGATATCCCCATGAGTGGATTATTAGTCATAGATGCAGTTGGATGGCGGTCTATGTATCTTGTTGTAATGCCCAGAGTAAATCTCATAGTGATCCTCTCATCATATGCACTTTGTCTTTATTCTATCAATTCCCCAACTATAATTTGTTTACCCAGCATGTATTATTTTATCTTATGGAGAGACACCGCTAGTGAACTGTGGATCCTGGTCCTATTTCCTTTATATTGCTATCACCTATTTACTTTACTTGCACTATTTACTTTACTCGCATATTACTATTGCTTTCCACTCGATACGCTCATACCCTTTGTTTCAAGCAAACCAGTGAGATTGACAACCTTATCGTAAGTTGGGAGCAAAGTATTTGGTTGTGTTGTGTGCAGGTTCCATGTTGCTACTGGTTGAAGACGCGCTAACAAGAGATCGTTAATGGCGCCCTTGTTAGAGCATCAGGCGGCTAGTGGGCATCACCTTCAGTCATATTTTGTCCTCCTACTGGATTGACTACCTTGGTTTCTTACTAAGGGAAAAACTTGCTGCTATATTCATCACACCTTGCTCTTGGGGTTTTCCAACTGGCCGGTCATTTACTTCATTAATTTCACACACCATCACCGCGCCATCAACAAGTTTTTCTGGCGCCGTTGCCGGGGTAGAAGAAGAAGAAGCTCCCACATCAACTACACTTTCCCACGTCAACTTGGCACCAGCACAAGTTTTTCTGGCGCCGTTGCCGAGGAGGAAGAAGACTTCTGCAAGGGGAGTTTTCGCACGCACATCCTTTACTTTGTTTATTGTTTTGCTTTACTTTTTTTACTTGCATCACTTTATCAAAAACCCAAAAAAATTAGAATCCTTTGTAGTTGTTTCTACTTGTCTGCTTTTAGTTTGCTAGAATGGCTACTCCTAAAAACACCAAGTTGTCTGACTTTACTAGCACGAACAATAGTGATTTTATCTGCACTCCTATTGCGCCACTTGCTCCTGCTGCAAATTTTTATGAGATTAAGCCTGCTTTGTTGAACCTTGTTATGAAAGAGCAATTTTCTAGTGCTAGTACTGATGATGCTGCAATTTTCTAGCTCATCTCAACAATTTTATTGAGCTATGTGAGATGCAGAAATATAAGGATGTTGATAGTGATATTATTAAGCTTAAGTTGTTTCCTTTTTCTTTGAGAGGAAAAGCTAAGGATTGGTTGTTGTCTTTGACTAAAAATAGTATTGATTCATGGGCTAAGTGTAAGGATGCTTTTATTGGTAGATACTATCCTCCTCCTAAGATTATAGCTTTGCGTAGCAATATTATGAAGTTTAGTCAGTTTGATAATGAACATGTTGCTCAAGCTTGGGAAAGAATGAAATCTATGATAAAGAATTGCCCGACTCATGGATTGACAACTTGGATGATTGTTCAAACTTTTATGCAGGACTGAATTTTTCTTCAAGGAACCTACTTGATTCAGCAGCTGGAGGCACTTTTATGTCCCTTACCTTGGGCGCCACAACAAAGCTTCTCGACAATATGATGGTAAATTACTCTCAATGGCACACCGAGAGAGCTCCACAAGGTAAGAAGGTAAATTCTGTTAAGGAAACCTCTTCCTTGAGTGATAAGATTGATGCTATTATGCTTATGCTTTCAAATGATAGGACTCATGTAGATCCTAATAATGTTCCTTTGGCCTCTTTGGTTGCTCAAGAAGAGCATGTTGATGTAAACTTCATTAGAAATAGTAATTTCAACAACAATGCTTATAGGAACAATTTTGCTAGTAACAATTATAGGCCGTATCCTTCTACCAATGGTAATGGTTATGGTAACTCTTATGGTAATTCCTCCAACAAAACTAGAGCCGCGCCCTCCGAGCTTGAGGTAATGCTCAAGGACTTCATCGGTAAGCAAAATGCTTTTAACAAGTCTGTTGAGGAGAAGTTAGGAAAATTTGATATTCTTGCTTCTAAGGTTGATAGCCTTGCTCATGATGTTGAACTTCTGAAATTAAAAGTGTTGCCTAATGATATGAAAGAGAACAATGTTTTTGCTACTGCTAATGCTATCCAAGTTAGAATCGATGAAAATGTTAGGATGCTAGCAGAATTCCATGCCAGGTGGGAAAGAGAAGATGAGATGGCTAGAGAGATGAAGGTATTTACCATTACTACCTCTAATTATGTTGCTCCTAATTCTATCAATCCTCTTACTTTGATTGGTGTAGAGAAAACTCCTACTCCTTGTGTCAAAAAGCCTAAAACTACCAAAACATTTTCTCAAAAGAGTGCTGAAATTTTTCAAAGTGTGGGAGATGATAGCTCTATTTCCTTTAATTATTTTGATGTTGATGGATGAAATATATCTGAAGTTATTTTGTTCTTGCAAAAGCTTGCTTTGACCCCTAATGCTAGTTCTTTAAATGTTGCTTTTACTAAGCATATTACCAATGCTCTCATGAAAATTAGGGATGAAAAGTTAAAGCAAAAAGCTTCTGTTCCCAAGAAGTTAGAAGATGGTTGGGAACCCATCATTGATATGCATGTTAATGGTTTTGATTGCCATGCTTTATGTGATCTAGGTGCTAGTATTTCTATTATGCCTAGAAAGATTTATGACATGCTTGATTTACCACCGCTTGAAAAGTGTTATTATGATGTTCCTATTGCTGATGTTGCTAAGAAGAAACCTTTGGGAGGATTAATGATGTTCTTATTGTGGTTAACAATAACCTTGTTCCCGTTGATTTTCTTGTCATGGATGTTGAATGCAATGCTTCATGTCCTATTATTTTGGGAAGACCTTTTCTTCGAACTGTAGGTGCCATCATTGATATGAGGGAAGGCACCATCAAATTTCAATTTTCACTCAAGAAAGGTATGGAACACTTCCCTAGGAAAAGAAAGAAATTAGTTTTTGACTCTATTCTTAGAGCAAATTATGACCTAGATGCTTCATCACTTGATGTTACTTGATTCGCAATTCTCTGCGCCTAGCTCAAAGGCGTTAAAGAAAAGCACTCTTAGGAGATAACCCAATGTTTTTACATTCAGTTCTTTTTATTTTATTTGAGTCTTGGAAGTTATTTATACTGTAATGACCTCTCCTTATATTTTTTATTTTGTTTTTGTGCCAAGAGAAGCCTCTAATTTGAGTGAGGTAAGATTTGGGGATGTTGCTGTCCTGAAACAGTTTTTGGTGCTGCACCGTAAAAAAATCGTGAAAATTCTCTGTATATCTTTTAGACCTGACATTTCTTACGCTTATGCCCCAGGTTATATCCAAACTTTCATTAGTTGAACACTTTTTGATTTGAGCAACAGAAAACCTTCTAAAAATTCGACCTTTGTCAGCTGTTCTGTTTTGACAGATTTCTGCCAATATTTGTGTTTGCCGCTTTATCGCTTTCTTTTTTAGTTCTTTTGATCACAGAACTTTTTGGGGAAGTTGCTACAGTAGTATATGCTTTATATGTGGTGGTTTTAGGTTGAAATCTGAAGCAAAAAGAGGTTGATTCTATGTTATGCTTACACTAATGTTGCTAATAGATTTGTGTTTAGTTTTGTATGAGGGAAGTTTTCAAGTGTAGGGATCGGAGAGTGATGAGATGAGTTGAAGAACGGATAAAAGCTCAAGCTCGGGGATGCCCATGTATCACCCCAAGAAATATCCGAAAAGTACAAGCGTCAAAGCTTGGAGATGCCCCCGAGGCACCCCTTCTTCATCGGCAAAGATCAGGTCACCTTTCAAGACACTACATTTTTATTGCTTCATGCATTATGCGTTTTTCTTGGAGCATCAGTTGTTTTTAGTTTTCAGTTTAGTTTAGTTTAGTTTGCTGCAATAAATGGTTGGACCCCAACAATTTTTTTTTGGATAAGTTGCCTTGCTTTTCATTTGCCAAGAACACTCCATTTTTCATTCTTATCGTTTCAATGAGTTTTCTTCTTTTTCTAGAACTGCGTTTAGTTTTAGTTTTTGCCTTGATATGTGTTCAGATCTTGTTATATATTTCATCAAGGTCTATTTTTGCCTCTGATCTTTATTCGTTTTCATCAAAAGAGGTGTTTATAAAAAGTTTGAATGGTGTTAGAAAAGAGAAAAAGCCTTATGCAAAAAAGTGGTACAAGAAGGAGCTTGTGTAGACTACGGCCTAGGCTTTTGCATGTCATGCTTGATGTCTTTCTGATAGTATGCTTAGTGGTTTTTCTGTAGCATGACTTGTCTCAAATAACTGAGATTGCTTAATGAGCCTTTAAAAAAATCATGCGTTGTTTTTATCGTTTGGAAGCATTATTTTGGTTTTCTCCTTGATGCTTTATTTGAGTTGACTTGGCGCATGCTCACACATGTTAGACTCTTACAAAGTCGCCAATAGCCTCTATGATCATTTAGTTTTTTACTTTTGATACCATCTTATGCTTCTTTTAATGTCGCTTTGTCGCTTTGCATGATTATGGCCGTTATTGCTCTCTTAGTTGGTCGCTCCCAGTCTTTTGCTAGCCCTCACCTTGTACTGAGTATGAGCTCTACTCGTGCATCCAACTCCTAAAATCCAAGTTTGCCAAAGTTTCCACCATACATACCTATTAGCAATTTTCTATTCCAAAGTACATTTGACTTGCTTTTATCTACTCTTCAAATTAAACTCTTACCAGTGTTATGCGAAAATTGGTCAGTAAAGCTCTCACGAACCGGAAGGCATAGTTTATTTTTCTCGTTCTTAAAAATTTGACATTGTGGTCTCTTATGTTGAGTTGTTATGCTTGCAAGTTGTAAGTTGGAGATTAGCCCAACCATGTCGTCATGGGGCAAGCTTTCAATATTGCACTTCTTATTTGAGTTGATATCGTGATCTTTTGTTTATGGATACTCATGGTGTGAAATGAATTGGGAATCTTGCGGGATCATGGAGTTTGTATATGTGTTAGAGAAACGCCTGGGCCGCCAATCTAAGCCATGCATAATTCATTGTGGAAATTTCAGCATACCCATAGTGGACATTCGATGACGCATCTCAAAATAAAAAGCTATACAAATGGTAAATAAAAGAGATGTCGAGGTGTTCATTATCTGCTTATCCTGTCATTTTGATGTGGGCTTGTTCCATGTCATCGGGCACGGAGGTACCCCATTGGTGGTTCTCGATGATACGTATATACTTACAATGACAAGAGCCTTGCTTGGGACTCTAAGTAAAGTAGCATGAGGTTTGGGTACTCGTATTCACTGGATACAAGGTTTTCAACTTATGATTTGTCAAGCATATGCAGCGTAAGTGTTGTCGCATTAACTTTAACCATTCAAGATGCTTATGATGGGGGCAATGAGAGCTCAAAGCCGGTAAGTACCATAATTTTTGAAGGTTTATAAGACTTGCAATCACTGCTTCCCTCCGCAAAGGGCCTTTCTTTTACTTTTATGTTGAGTCACCACCTTCTATCTTTATGCACCATTAAGAGAGCATAGTTGTCATTCTTAGTATAATGTGCATTGTCCCAAAGTTTTCATTGATTGATTCATATTGTTGGTTTCACTTCTTCTTAAATTATTTGTATCTAGTCGCCCTCTTAAACTTGAAGGTGTCCTATGCATTTATGTTTTGCTCTCCATGAAGGACAAGCTGAAAACCATTTGTATGTTTTTCCTTATGATTTGAACACACATTTGACTTTCATTATTTCATTTTCATGATCTTTTGTTTGTGTTCATTTTCATGTTATAACATGATTGCTAAGTTTCTTCTATCAAGATTATGTCTTTCATGCCCATGTTTTAAGTTCGTTTGATCCCAGCGCACAACGCTTACATACATGATCAAGATTGTGTAGGTGCATGTCACCTCAAAAATTATTTCTTTTGTTATCACTTACCTACACGAGGACGAGCAGGAGTTAAGCTTGGGGATGCTGATACATCTCAAATGTATCCATAATTTTTGATGCTCCATGCTTGTTTTTACACCATTTGCTTAGTGTTTCGTTACACTTCATGGCACTTTTATGCATTTTCCGGAACTAACCTACTAACAAGTCACCACAGTGCCAGTTCCCTATTTTCTGCTATTTTTGTGTTTTAGAAAAGTTACACAGGAAATATTCTCGAAATTGGATGAAACCAAAGCCAGTCGCCCAGAATTTTACCAAAGCTTCCAGAGAACCAAAGAGGAGATGGAGTGGGGCCACGAGGGGCCCTCACACCAGGGCGATGTGGCCAAGGGCTGGGCCGCGCCCCCTATGTGTGAGACCGCCTCGGTCCACTCCTGATGATGCCCCTTCGCCTATAAAGACCCCCCGACGAGAAAAACCTAAAGACCCGATCAGTTTTCCAGAACACATCGCGATCCACCGCCGCCGTCGACCCGAAGATCGGGAGGGTCCAGAAGCTCTTCCTAGCACCCTGCCAGAGAGGGGAATCACCACCGGAGGTCTTCTTCATTGCCATGCTTGCCTTCGGAGCGATGAGTGAGTAGTTTACCTTGGACTATGGGTCCATAGCAGTAGCTAGATGGTTGTCTTCTCCACCATGTGCTTCATGTTTAGATCTCATGAGCTATCCTACATGATTGAGATCACCGTTATGTAATTCTACATTTTTGGTTTGTTGGGATCCGATGAATATTGGTGTTTATGCTTGAGTTGAAGTACTGAAATTTATCTTTTGTTATCTCTATGTAGTTTATGATCTTCCATGCTCTCTGTTGTTAGTAGCTATCTTGGCCAAGTAGTTGCTAGTGACTCCAAGAGGGGGTTTTATGCTTGATAGTGGGTTCATGCCTCTATTTAATCTGGGGGAGTGACAGAAACCTCTAAGGTTGTAGATGTGATGTTGCTACTAGGGGGAAAACAACATTCATATGCTCGAGGGCATATGCTTTGTTTACATTACACACTTTGCTTAATGCAATTATCTGTTGTTCGCAACTTAATACTCATGGGGTGTTCGGACGATATCCCTATGAGTGGATTATTAGTCATAGATGCAGTTGGATGGCGGTCTATGTATCTTGTTGTAATGCCCAGAGTAAATCTCATAGTGATCCTCTCATCATATGCACGTTGTCTTTATTCTATCAATTGCCCAACTGTAATTTGTTTACCTAGCATGTATTATTTTATCTTATGGAGAGACACCGCTAGTGAACTGTGGATCCCGGTCCTATTTCCTTTATATTGCTATCACCTATTTACTTTACTCGCACTATTTACTTTACTCGCATATTACTATTGCTTTCCACTCGATACGCTCATACCCTTTGTTTCAAGGAAACCGGTGAGATTGACAACCTCATCGTAAGTTGGGAGCAAAGTATTTGGTTGTGTTGTGTGCAGGTTCCACGTTGCTACTAGTTGAAGACGCGCTAACAAGAGATCGTTAACGGCGCCCTTGTTAGAGCATCACGCAGCTAGTGGGCGTCACCTTCAGTCGTATTTTGTCCTCCTACTGGATTGACTACCTTGGTTTCTTACTGAGGGAAAAACTTGCTGCTATATTCATCACACCTTGCTCTTGGGGTTTTCCAACTGGCCGGTCATTTACTTCATTAATTTCACATACCATCACTGCGCCATCAACAATCCACCATACATACCTATTAGCAATTTGCTATTCCAAGTACATTCGACTTGCTTTTATCTATCCTTCAAATTAAACTTTTTGATGTTATGTGAAAATTAGTCAGTAAAGCTCTCACGAACCTAACAGCACACTTTACTTTCTTGTTTTAATAAATTTGACCATTGTGGCTCTCTTATGTTGACGTTATGCTTGCAAGTTGTAAGTTGGAGGTTCGCCCAGCCATGCCATCATGGGGCAAGCTTTCAACATTGCACTTTCTCTCATTTAGTTGATATCGTGATCTTTTGTTTATGGATACTCGCGATTCAAAATAAGTTGGAAACTTGTGAGCTCATGGAGTTTGTATATGTGTTAGAGAAATGCCTGGGCCGCTAATCTAAGCCATGCATCATTCATGGTGGAAATTTACAGCATGCCCATAGTAGACATTCGATGATGCATCTCACAATAAAAAGAAAATACCAATGGTAAATAAAAGAGATGCTGAGGTGTTCATTGTCTGTTTGTCTTGTCATTTTGATGTGGGCTTGTTCCATGCCATCGGGCAAGAGGTACCCCGTTGGCGTTCTCGATGATACATGTATGCTTACAATGACAAGAACTTGCTTGGGACCTAAGTTGAGTAGCATGAGGTTTGGGTATTCATACTTCACGGGACACAAGATTTTCAACTTATGATTTGTTAAGCATATGCTTCATAATTGTACTCGCATTAACCTTAACCGTTGGCATTCTCGATGATACATGTATGCTTACAATGACAAGAACTTGCTTGGGACCTAAGTTGAGTAGCATGAGTTTTGGGTATTCGTACTTCACGGGACACAAGATTTTCAACTTATGATTTGTTAAGCATATGCTTCATAATTGTACTCGCATTAACCTTAACCACTCAAGATGCCTATGATGGGGGCAATGAGAGCTCAAAGCTAGTAAGTATCATAATTTTTGGAGGTTTGTAAAATTTGCAATCACTGCTTCCCTCTGCGAAGGGCCTTTCTTTTACTTTTATGTTGAGTCTCCACCTTCTACCTTTATGCACCGTCTAAGAGAGCATAGTTGTCATTCCGATTTTAATGTGCATAGTCCCAAAAATTTATTATTGATTGATTCATGATTATGGTTTTGCTTGTTCTTAAATTATTTGTATCTAGTCGCCCTCTTAAACTTTCAGGTGTCCTATGCATTTATGTTTTGCTATTCCATGAAGGACAAGCTGAAAACCACTTTGCTATGTTTTTCTATATGGTTGAAACACACACTTGACTTTCAATGCTTCATTACTCATGATCTTTTGTTTGTGTTACTTTTCATGTTATAACATGGTTGCTAAGTTTATTGTCAAGATTTTGTCTCTTATGACCATGTTTTAAGTACTTTGATCTCAGCACTCAATGCTTTACATCGTTTGATCAAGATTGTGTTGGTGCATGTCACCTCAAAAATTATTGTTTTGTTATCACTTACCTACTCGAGGACAAGCAAGAGTTAAGCTTGGGGATGCTTGATACGTCTCAAACATATCTATAATTTTGATGCTCCATGCTTGTTTATGTACCATTTGCTTTGTGTTTTGTTACACTTCATGGCATTTTTATGTGTTTTCCGGAACTAACCTATTGACGAGATGCCACAGTGTCAGTTCCCTATTTTGTACTATTTTTTTGTTTTAGAAAATCTACACAGGAAATATTCTCGGAATTGGACGAAATGAAGCCCGAACCTCCTATTTTTCCCGGACATAAGACGAAGACCGAAGGAGAGCCGGAGAGGGGCCAGGGAGCAGCCACACCTAGGGCTGGCGCCCCCCTTGCCCGTGCGAGGGGGTGGTGTGGGCCCCCTAGCCGCCCTCTGACGCTGCCTCTCCGCCTATATAAAGCCTTCCGACTCAAAACCCTAAATCAATCGGTGTTTTTCGAGAAAGAGTTCTGCAGCTCCGCCGCCGCCATCACGAATTTCAGGGGACAAAAGTCTCTGTTCCGGCACCCTGCTGGGACGGGGAAGTGCCCCGGAGCCATCTCCATCGATGCCATCTCCTCCACTGCCATCTCCATCGACTTCACCGCCATCTCCATCGACGTTGCTGTCTCCCATGATGAGGAGGGAGTAGTTCTCCCCCGGGGCTGAGGGCTCTACCGGCAACTATGTGGTTTATCTCTCTCCCATGATGTGATCTATATGTGATCGTGAGCTTTGTATCTAGTTGAACTGGTAGATGCTATTCTTCATATATTATGCTACTCCAGTGCTTTATTATTGTAATCTCTGGAGACACCTTGTACCATGATGTGAAGGTGACATTGTGCACATTATGTGTGTCTCTTTGGTTAGTGTCTCTATGAATTGTTAGTGTTTGTTGGAACCATCTAGTGCTCTCAAGGTGATAGTGTGGGGCAATCTAGATTGGGGAAATGCGATCTTTGAGGAGTGCTTCGTTGCCCTACACATGATTAGTGTTTGTTATCCTTTGGAGAATAGTTTAGAGCAGCATAGTGAAGATAGTTATTTATGTGTTCAATTATGTTATCTTTCTTGAGAGTGTCCACTAGTGAAAGTATGATCCCTAGGCCTTGTTTCTAAGCATTGAAACACCGTTTACATTTAGTTTTGTTACATGTTTGCTCGCAGCGATATTTATTTCAGATTGCATTTACTACTTATAATCATCCATATTACTTGTATTTCACTATCTCTTCGCCGAACTAGTGCACCTATATATCTGACAAGTGTATTGAGTGTGTTGGGGACACAAGAGACTTCTTGTATCGTAATTGCAGGGTTGCTTGAGAAGGATAGATTTGACCTCCTCCTCCCTAAGTTCGATAAACCTTGGGTGATCCACTTAAGGGAAACTTGTTGTTGTTCTACAAACCTCTGTACTTAGAGGCCCAACACTGTCTACAAGGATAGAAGCATGCATAGACATCAATGGAGTCCAAAGCAGAGATGGAAGGGGACCAGGGCCAGGTGCACCATAGGGTGGCGCGGCCTACCCCTAGCCCACGCCACCAGATGGTGTGGCCGCCTGGCCCACCTCCTGACGCCACCCTTCCGCCTATATATTTTCCTCGGCGAGGAAAACCTAAATACCCGATCAATTTCCATGAAACATACTGCAAGCCGCCGCCATCGTCGATGCAAGATCGGGAGGGTCCAGAAGCTCTTCCCGGCACCCTGCCGGAGAGGGGAATCATTGCCGGAGGCCTTCTTCATCACCATGCCTGCCTCTGGAGTGATGTGTGA
Organism: Dactylis glomerata; assembly: GCA_007115705.1. Lineage (NCBI taxonomy): Eukaryota > Viridiplantae > Streptophyta > Magnoliopsida > Poales > Poaceae > Dactylis > Dactylis glomerata. Next base: position 27,076 of record QXEO01000747.1, on the reverse strand, counting down.
GTATTCTACCTTGGACTACGGGTCCATAGCAGTAGCTAGATGGTTGTCATCTCCTCCATGTGCTTCATGTTTAGATCTTGTGAGCTGCCTATCATGATCAAGATCATCGTTGTGTAATTCTACATGTTGTGTTTGTTGGGATCCGATGAATATTGATACTTTGTCAAGTTGATTTATGAATTATCATATCTATGTTGTTTATGATCTTGCATGCTCTCCGTTGCTAGTAGATATCTTGGCCGAGTAGATGCTAGTGACTCCAAGAGGGAGTATTTATGCTCGATAGTGGGTTCATGCCTCTAGTAATCTGGGGAGTGACAGAAACCTCTAAGGTTGTAGATGTGCTGTTGCTACTAGGGAGAAAACAACAATCTTGTGTTCAAGGACATTTGTATTATTTACATTACACACTTTGCTTAAGGCGATAATCTGTCGCTGGCAACTTAATACCCAACGGTTGCTCGGATGACATCCGGCGGGTGGATTATTAGTCATAGATGCAGTTGGATTACGGTCTATGTATTATGTTGTAATGCCCAAGTGAATCTCATAGTGATCCTCATGACATTTGTATGCTTTCTTTATTCTATCATTTGCCCAACTGTAATTTGTTTACCCAACATGTTATTTATCTTATGAAGAGACACCTCTAGTGAACTGTGGATCCCGGTCCATTCTTTTACATTCTTGTTACCGTTTACTATTACTCGCATTATTTACATTCTCGCAAACTACTATCTTTTACCACACGATATGTTTAATCCTTTGTTTACAGCAAATGGGTGAGATTGATAACCTCACTGTAAGTTGGGGCAAAGTACTTGGTTGTGTTGTGTGCAGGTTCCATGTTGGTGCTGGTGCAAAGCTATGCCCCAGATAAGGCGCCATATATAAATTGTCTAGAGCTGTCGCCAAGCCAGCGAGCATCAACCTTTGGAAGCTGGTTCTTTCTCCTACTGGTTCGATAAACCTTGGTTTCATACTGAGGGAAGACTTGCTGCTTTGCTCATCATACCTTCCTCTTGGAGTTCCCAACTAGGCGGTCATCTACACGCCATCAAGCAATTTTTTTGGCGCCATTGCCGGGGAGAAAGAGGATTTCTGCAAGGGGAGTCTGTCACTTCCAATCTTTTACTTTGCTATTGTTTTGCTTTATTTTATTTTTGCTTGCATCTTTTTATCGAAAATACAAAAAAATTAGTTCCTTTATAGTTGTTATTTTTGCTTGTCTGCTTTTAGTTTTGCTAGAATGGGTACACCTGAGAACACCAAGTTGTGTGATTTTAATAGCACCAATAACAATGATTTTATCTGCACTCCTATTGCGCCACCTGCTCCTGAGGCAAATTTTTATGAGATTAAGCCTGCTTTGTTGAATCTTGTTATGAAAGAGCAGTTTTCTGGTGTTAGTACTGATGCTGCTGTAGCCCATCTCAACAATTTTGTTGAGCTATGTGAGATGCAAAAGTATAAGGATGTAAATGGTGATATTATTAAGCTTGAGTTGTTTCCTTTCACTTTAAGAGGAAGAGCTAAGGATTGGTTGCTATCTTTGCCTAGAAATAGTTTTGATTCTTGGGTTAAGTGTAAGGATGCTTTTATTGGAAAATATTATCCTCCTACTAAGATTATAGCTTTGCGAAGTGATATTATGAAGTTTAGACAGTTTGATAATGAACATGTTGCTCAACCTTGGGAAAGAATGAAATCTATGATAAAGAATTGTCCCACTCATGGACTGACTACTTGGATGATTATCCAAACCTTTTATGCAGGACTAAATTTTTCTTCAAGAAATATATTGGATTCAGCTGCTGGAGGTACTTTTATGTCCATCACCTTGGGCGCCGCAACGAAGCTCCTTGATAATATGATGGTAAATTATTCTGAGTGGCACACCGAGAGAGCTCCACAAGGTAAGAAGGCAAATTTTGTTGAGGAAATCTCTTCCTTAAGTGATAAGATTGATACTATTATGCTTATGCTTGCTAATGATAGAGCTCATGTTGATCCTAATAATGTTCCTTTGGCCTCTTTGGTTGCTCAAGAAGAGCATGTTGATGTAAACTTCATTAGAAATAATAATTTCAACAACAGTGCTTATAGGAACAATTTTGCTAGCAACAAATATAGGCCATATCCTGCTACCAATGGTAATGGTTACGGCAACTCTTATGGTAATTTCTCCAACAACACTAGGGCGCGCCCTCTGAGCTTGAAGTCATGCTCAAGGACTTCATTGGTAAGCAAACTGCTTTTAATAAGTCTCTTGAGGAAAAGCTGGGTAAAATTGATATTCTTGCTTCTAAAGTTGATGGCTTGCTCTTGATGTTGAACTTCTGAAACTAAAAGTTTTTCCTCATGATGTGAAAGAAAGCAAGACTTTGAATGCCATCTAGTTAGAATTGATGAAAACGTTAGGATGTTAGCAGAATTGCATGCCAGGTGGGAAAGAGAAGACGAGATGGCTAGAAATATGAAGGTATGTACTATTACCACCTCTAGTAATGTTGTTCCAAAATCTAGCAATCCTCTTACTTTGATTTGTGTAGAGAAAACTCCTACTCCTTGTGCGAAAAAACCAAAAAACTACAAAAACTTTTTCTACAAAAAGTGCTGAAATTTTTCGGAGTATGGGCGATGATAGTTCTACTTCTTTTTATGATTTTGATGTTGGTGGTTGCAATATCTCTGAAGTAATTTTGTTCTTGCAAAAGCTTGCTTTAAGTACTAATGCTAGTTCTATGAATGTTGCTTTTACAAAGCATATTACAAATGCTTTCATGCAAATTAGGGAGGAAAAGTTGAAACACAAGGCTTCTATTCCCAAGAAGTTAGAAGATGGTTGGGAGCCCATCATTGATATGAATGTGAATGATTTTGATTGCCATCCTTTATGTGATCTTGGTGCAAGTATTTCTATTATGCCTAGAAAGATTTATGATATGCTTGGTTTACCACCACTTGAAACTTATTATTTTGATGTTCCTCTTGCTGATGTTGCTAAGAAGAAACCTTTGGGAAGGATTAATGATGTTCTTATTATGGTTAACAATAACCTTGTTCCCGTTGATTTCCTTGCTATGGATGTTGAATGCAATGCTTCATGTCCTATTATTTTGGGAAGACCTTTTCTTAGAACAGTTGGTGTCATCATTGATATGAAGGAAGGAACCATTAAATATCAATTTCCACTCAAGAAAGGTATGGAACACTACCCTAGAAAGAGAAAGAAATTACTTTTTGACTCTATTCTTAGAGCAAATTATGAACTTGATGCTTCATCGCTTGAGTTTACTTGATTTCCACTTTCTCCGCCTAGCTCAAAGGCGTTAAAGAAAAGCACTTTTGGGAGATAACACAATGTTTTATTTTCAGTACTTTTTCTTTTTGTTGAGTCTTGGAAGTTATTACTACTGTAATGACCTCTCCTTATCTTTTTTATTTCATTTTTGTGCCAAGAAGAACCTCTAATTTGAGGAAGGTAAGATTTGGGGAAGTTGTTGTCCTGAAACAGATTTCTGTGCTACACCGTAAAAATTCGTGAACATTCTCAGAATATCTTTTTGATCTGCGATTTCTTGTGCACATTCCCCAGGTTATTTTCAAACTTTTATTAGTTTTGCACTTTTCGATTTGAGCAACAGAAGGTCCTCCAAAAAGTCGATCTTTGTCAGCTGTTCTATTTTGACAGATTTCTGCCACTATTTGTGTTTGCCTCTCGGTCGCTTTCTTTTTGAGTTCTTTTGATCACAAAACTTTTGAGGAAGTTACTACAGTAGCTTATGCTTTAATGGATGGTATATTTGAGTTTGAAACTGAACCAAAAGAGTAGATTTACTATCATGCTTATACTAATGTTGCTAATAGAATTGTCTGAAGTTTTGTATGAAGAAAGTTTTCAAGTGTAGGGAAAGGACAGTGATGAGATAAGATGGATTATGGAAAAAAGCTAAAGCTTGGGGATGCCCATGTCACCCCAAGAAATATCCAAGAGGTACAAGCGTCAAAGCTTGGGGATGCCCCGAGGCACCCCTTCTTCATCGGCAAAAATCAGGTCACCTTTCAAGTCACTATATTTTTATTGCTTCATATACTATGCGTTTTTCTTGGAGCGTCTTTACTTTCGCTTTTAGTTTTCTTTTGTTTTGTTTTCTACAATAAATGGTTGGACCCCAACAAATTTCTTTTGGAGAAGACACACTCTGTTTTTCATTGCCAAGAACACTCTAGTTTTCACTCTTATCGTTCAACGAGTGTTCTCTTTTTCTAGTACTGCATTTAGCTTTCATTTTTCGCCTTGATTTTTGTTCAGATCTTTTTATATCTTTATATAAAGGTGTATTTAGACCACTGGTCTATGTTAGTTTTCATCTCAAAAGAGTGGTTTCAAAAAGGTTGAATGGTGTTGGAAAAGAGAAAAAGTTGTATTCCTATAGTGGTACAAATGGGAGCTTGTTTAGACTATGGCTTAGACTTTTGCATGTCTTGCTTGATGTTATTTTTATAGTATGCTTAGTAGTTTTTGTTGTAGCATGACTTGTCTCAAATGACTGAGATTGCTTAATGTGCCTTTGAAAGAATCATGCATTGTTTTTATTATATGGGAGCATATTATTGTGGTTTTCTCCTTTGATGCTTTATTTGGGTTGACTTGGCACATGCTTAAACCATGTTTGACTTTAACAAGTCACCATAAGCCTCTATGATCATTTGGTTTTTGACTTGTGATACCACTTTATGCTTCGGTTAATGATGTTTTGTCGCTATGCATGATTATGGCCGTTATTGCTCTCTTAGTTCATCGCTCCCAGTCTTTTGCTAGCCTTCATTTTGTAATGAGAGGGAATACTTTTCATGCATCCAACTCCCAAAAACCAAAGTTTTCCAAAGAGTCCACTATAATTTCCTATGCATGGTATTTGCAAGCCATTCCAAGTAAATTTTCATGTGCTACCTTTCAAAAAACCTTCAAAATACTTATCATTTTGTGACACTGTTTTCACCTCATGGGGACGTAGTGGTCGGATTTGCTATCTTCCATATTGTTTTATTCCAAATAAAAAAAGGGGAAAAAGGGGCACTCCTCCATGGTATGTGAAAGTTGGTGGGCACCCGATGAAATCGCTTAGCCATGGTTTATGAAAGGAAAAGTGGGGAGGAGTGCCATGCTTTATAAAAGAGCACCAAAGTGCCAATATCTCTCTCAAAAACTTGCTTAGTATGGAAGATAGTAAGAACCCCATTGCCAGTCGTTGACAAAGAACATCCACCTCTCAAAACAAATTTGTATCTCTCTGTTTTACAAATGAAAAGCTCTAGGACATGTTTAATCACTGCTTCCTTCTGCGAAGGGCCTTTCTTTTACTTTTATGTTGAGTCTCCACCTTCTACCTTTATGCACCATATAAGAGAGCATAGTTTTCATTCTGAGTTTAATGTGCATAGTCCCAAAATATATTATTGATTGATTCATGATTATGGTTTTGCTTGTTCTTAAATTATTTGTATCTAGTCACCATATTAAACTTGAAGGTGTCCTATGCATTTATGTTTTGCTATTCCATGAAGGACAAGCTGAAAACCACTTTGGTATTTTTTTTCTATATGGTTGAAACACACACTTGACTTTCAATGCATTATTACTCATGATCTTTTGTTTGTGTTATTTTTCATGTTATAACATGGTTGCTAAGTTTTATTGTCAAGATTATGTGTCTTATGCCCATGTTTTAAGTACTTTGATCTCAGCACTCAATGCTTTACATCGTTCATCAAGATTGTGTTGGTGCATGTCACCTCAAAAATTATTGTTTTGTTATCACTTACCTACTCGAGGACGAGCAGGAGTTAAGCTTGGGGATGCTTGATACGTCTCAAACTTATCTATAATTTTTGAATCTCCATGCTTGTTTATACACCATTTACTTTGTGTTTTGTTACACTTCGTGGAGTTTTTATGCATTTTCCACAACTAACCTATTAACAAGATGCCACAGTGCCAGTTCCCTGTTTTCTGCTGTTTTTGTGTTTCAAAAAAGCTAAACAGAAAATATTCTCGGAATTGGACGAAGCAAAAGCCGAGTTCCTATTTTTCCCGACACGAGACGGAGTCCAAAGCAGAGATGGAGGGGGACCAGGGGCCAGGTGCACCATAGGGTGGCGCGGCCTACCCCTGGCCCGCGCAACCAGATGGCGTGGCCGCCTGGCCCACCTCCTGACGCCGCCCTTTCGCCTATATATTCTCCTCGGCAAGGAAAACCTAAATACCCGATCAATTTCCACGAAACATACTGCAAGCCACCACCATCATCGACGAGAGATCGGGAGGGTCCAGAAGCTCTTCCCAGCACCCTGCCGAAGAGGGGAATCACCGCCGAAGGCCTTCGTCATCACCATGCCTGCCTCCGGAGTGATGTGTGAGTAGTCTACCTTGGACTACAGGTCCATAGCAGTAGCTAGATGGTTGTCATCTCCTCCATGTGCTTCATGTTTAGATCTTGTGAGCTGCCTATCATGATCAAGATCATCGTTGTGTAATTCTACATGTGTTTGTTGGGATCTGATGAATATTGATACTTTGTCAAGTTGATTTATGAATTATCATCTCTATGTTGTTTATGATGTTGCATGCTCTCTATTGCTAGTAGATATCTTAGCCGAGTAGATGCTAGTGACTCCAAGAGGGAGTATTTATGCTCGATAGTTGGTTCATGCTTCTAGTAATCTGGGGGAGTGACAGAAACCTCTAAGGTTGTAGATGTGTTGTTGCTACTAGGGGGAAAGCAACAATCTTGTGTTCAAGGACATTTGTATTGTTTACATTACACACTTTTCTTAAGGCAATAATTTGTTGCTTGCAACTTAATACCCAACGGTTGCTCGGATGACATCCGGTGGGTGGATTATTAGTCATAGATGCAGTTGGATTATGGTCTATGTATTATGTAATGCCCAAGTGAATCTCATAGTGATCCTCATGACATTTGTATGCTTGCTTTATTCTATCAATTGCCCAACTGTAATTTGTTTACCCAGCATGTTATTTATCTTATGGAGAGACACCACTAGTGAACTGTGGACCCCTGTCTATTCTTTTATATTATTATTACTGTTTACCATTTACTCGCTTTATTTACATTCATGCAAACTACTATCTTTTACCACTCGATACGCTTAATTCTTTGTTTACAGCAAACCGGTGAGAGTGACAACCCCACTGTAAGTTGGGGCAAAGTACTTGGTTTTGTTGTGTGCAGGGTCCACATTGCTGCTGGTGCAAAGCTACGCCCTGGACGAGGTGCCATATATAAATTGTCCGGAGCTATCGCGAAGCTAGCGAGCATCAACCTTCGGAAGTTGGTTCTTTCTCCTACTAGTTCGATAAACCTTGGTTTCATACTGAGGAAAGACTTGATGCTGTGCTCATCATACCTTCCTCTTGGGGTTCCCAACTGGGCGGTCATCTACACGCCATCAGTCCTCTTGCTACATAGAGGATTGAACTTTCTCTAAAACTAGCTTGTTATGCATACTTTATTTAATCTCTTTTAATTTACTTGTTTTTTATTTTCATGCACTTTGTACATTTAACATACCAAATAATTTAAATCTTTTATTATTATTTTGCCAAACATGTGAACTAATTTCTTTAGCTCCTCGTGGATACGACCAAAGGTACTATGTCGATGGATTTCGTGTCGCAAGAACACAGGGTACCATGCGACGGACCCAAAGATTCAAACGCAGGGGGCTGAAAGTGTGAGATCTAGGATCGCAACGAAACACGGTGACGGAAGCCTGGAGTCGCCGTGCGCACTACCCACTGCAGAGAGAGACGCCGAGTTTTACCCAGGTTCAAGGCCCTCGTGGTGAGGTAAAACCCCTACTTCCTGCCTTCTTGTATTACTACGCGATACCTCGCGAGGAGTACAAGGTCTTGGTTACAAAAGCTCTAACTGGCCAGAGGTTGAAGAACCTGCGTGCCCAGCTAGCAGCCTAAAGAAGATGAAGATTCGATCCCCTTAAGGGGTGGCCTCTCCCCCCTTTTATAGCGCCAAGGTCCTCCCTCCCCTTATCTTCTTGGGGAAGGGGTTGCCACACACGGCCAAGGAGGGAGGACAGCTGTAGACTATGTTCTTCCGTGGTCGTAGTCTTCGTAGAGTAGTGGCGCCGGTCCACGGGAGTGGGTGGAGGAAGCTGACGTCTTCTCCTGGCGCCCTGCACCGTCCATGCTATTTTTAGGGGGGTGACCAACAACCACTGTGCCGCTTTATGCAGGCACGGCGAAAGTTTGTCTCCTCCTTGTCGGGGGTAGCGTGGGCGGTACGCGGTCTTCTGTCCTTTATCTTCTTGCTCTGCACACAAACATGCCGAGTTGACATGGACGTGGTCCCTCCCCTCACCAGCGGAGGCTCGTGAGGAGGTCTTCTGGTCCTTAGCAGCGTCGTCATCATTCTCCTCATGAGGCGCCTCCTTATGAGGCTCTTCTTCGCTGAGCCTTGGTCGTCGTGATGCCCTGGGACGAAGCTGGGCCATTGAAGGGGCCCAGGAGCAGGTGGACCGGGATACCCCGGTATCCAGAACACCGACAGTAGCCTCTAGGAGCCCGGCCCATGAACGCGCCCTCTCGAGGGAGCGAAGGGCCAGGGGCCCCCTAGAAGCTACTGGGCCCTCCAACGGCACGCGTCAACCGCGCAGTCAGAGGACCATGTGAAGATGCAGAGGTCGTGGGCATGTGGCGCCCTCGCAGTCGATGACAGGAAGCGGCGTGGGGATCGTGCGTAGTGGGTGGGGTAACAGGCGTCTTTCGAACCGTCGCGTCAAGGGCGACGTTTCGGAAACCACGCCCTGGCCGTCCCCCTTAAAGGCTTAGCAGGGAAGGCTCTTCCCCCACCTCACAGCACATTGCCGCTGCCACTTCCCTTCCAGAGATCTTGCGCATCCCGCTGCTACTCGCCTCCGCCCGAAGCCATGGCACCGCGCAGGGCCGCCGGAGCAGCGAGGAGTACAAGGTCTTCTGATGGCGTGCCACAGCCGGCGGCGCCCCTACTCGACTCCCGCATCAAGAGCAGCCGCGAGCTCCAGACCATTTGAGAGATGGTCAGGAGCAAGAGCAGTGAGTGGGGCGCCACTCGCATTTGGCACGGCCGCACGCCGTGGGACACTCTGCCCGCGACGGCGCATCCCTTCTTCCTCTTCTCCATTTTCGACGGCTTGGTGCCGCTGTTCTCCCCCTTCTTCTTGCGATCCTGGAGACCTACGGGATCTAGGCCATCCACCTGCATCCGAAGTCCGTCACCTTGCTGGCGGTCTTCGCCTATGCTTACGAGGCGTGGATCGGCATCAAGCCGTCGGTGGCGTACTTTTGCCACCTCTTCTCTCTCCGGTCCTCTGGGCAGAACCAGAGTTCCGGCTGCGTCTCCTTCATCGCCACCGCCGAGACGGAGGACGACTTCATTGACTTGAAGTGGATGAAGAAAGTCGAAGACTTTTGGAGCCGCTGGTTCTTCGTCGACATCCTTGAAGAATCGGAGCTCTTCCTGGTCACCGGGGTTCCCCTCGCCAAGCTCACCACCTGGGCCAGCGAGGCCCTGCCTGAGGAAGCTCTGAAGACGCTCCGCTCGCGGATCCGGGATCTCCGGGAGGCCGGCGTCACAGGGACTATGGTCGAGGTGGAGTTCATCACCCGACGCATTGCTCCCCTTCAGGACCACCGCCGGGAGATCTGGAGGCACAGGGCCGGAGACGACCCCAGGCTTCACATCGGCGAGCTCAATGCCGACACTCGGGAGGAGGTAATAAGAGCTTTCTTCTCCTCTGTTGCCATCCCCGCCATCCCGCGCACGGCCCTGCCGATTTACAATCTGGGCGCTCGGGAGGCCAGCCGCGTCATAGCGGGGATCTTGAGGTTCAAAGCCTGGGGCCCCTTCCTGGCCGACGGCGTCGTGCCAGGGCCCCTCCCTAGCGCATCGGCGGCCAGCTCGGAGCGGGACTCGCTGGCGAGGGGAGCAGGGCCTTCGGCCTCTGGAGATCTTGACGATGACGATGTGGGATCCAGCGATCTGGTGGCACACCGGAGGCGTCCTGAGGGCACCGTGGTGCTCTCGGACTCTTCCGATGAAGACTCCACCTTGCCGGACCAACCCATCGGAGGAGATGCCGATGTGTCCTCCTCGCGAGACCTGGAGGAGGAGGAACGCCGAGCCCATCTTGAGGCGGAGCGCCGCTCCAAGTTCAACGACGAGCGCGCCAGCCGGCGGCCCGAGGGCGAGGCCTCGCGAGGCAAGAAGCCGGTCGAGGAGTCCTCCACGCCTCCACCAAAGTCCTCTTCCCTTCCGGGCAAGAGAGGATGGGTGGAGCGTGACGCCTCATGAGTGTTCCTGCACAAAGGCCTTACCTTTTGATTCACCTTTTCCTAACCCCCTCTTTCCCCTTCCTCTCTAGGGACGCCGAGGAGAAGAAGGAGGAGAAGAAGAGGAGGAAGAAGAGGAGGACAGGCCAAACCATGCTGGGCCCTGACCCGGCGTCCACTGCCACACCGGCGATGCCGCCGCGCGCCGCCGGAGAAGAGGAGGACCGCGCATCCACAGACGCGCCGTCCGCTCCGGGAGCTGACCCAGCTCCCGGCACGACCGAGCCCCCTAGCGCAGGGGGCACACCAGAGACTATGGGGGCGGCGCCTGCCGCCCCCTCGACAGCCAGCACCACCACCACCCCGGAGGCGCCTTCGGCCGCGATGGCCGCGCCGCCTGGGGCGGAAGCAGCCCCCGAGCCGAACATCGAGAAGGGGGCGGCCTCCACTGAGCCGGGGCCCTCGCGGGCCCCTTTGCCTCCCCTGCCGGAGATATCGGGGAGGCCTGCAAGGATTACCGCCGAGCCCCACGTCGACGACCCATGGGCGGGGGTGCTCACGGCTGCGAATGACGCCTTCTGAGGCGAGCTCGCCCGGGTGCGTGCCGCCAGCGAGGCGGACCTCAACGAGGGCTGGATCAGGCTGCACGAAGCCACGGAGCGCTGCCGCCTCTTGGACCAGCGTGCCGCCGAGCGCCGCAAGCAGGCGAGGAAAGAGGTGGAGGAGATTCGCGCCAGCGCGGCCGAGGAGGCCGAAGAAGCTCTGGCGAACGCCAGGGAATCGGCGAGTGGGATCCTGGCCCGGGCGCACCAGGAGGCCATGGAGATCGTCTCCGAAGCGCGCTAGAGGATCCCCTCCACCGTTGGGCCCCCCAACCCGGCCTTGGCCAGGGAGGAAGCCAAGAGGGCGGCTCAGCATCTCCTGGACCAGGCCAGGTCCAATGCCGATGGCCTCCTCGCCAACGCTCAGCAGCGGATGGACGAGGTCGAGGACCGAGAGGCCCTTCTTCACGCCCGCGAGGAGAGCGCCGACTCCCGCGCGGAGAGCCTGAGCCTGCAGGAGGCTGGACTCGCCGTTTGGGAGGCGGAAGCTCGCGAACACGAGCGGGAACTTCGCCGCCGAGAGGAGCAGCTTCACGCCTCTGAGGGCCAGCTCGCCAGAGAGTGGGAGGCCCTCGAGGGCAAGGAGGAGCAGGTCACCCGAGGCATCGCCGAGCTGTCCCGAGAGCATGAGGCAATGTAGCAGCGCGAGGACTCCCTCCAGGAGCGCATGGACCATATGCTGGTCCAGCGGCGGGTCACCATGGAGCAGGAATTCGAGTGAAGGCATGCCGAGTACATCGAGGCATGCCGCGCCGACTTCCGCTCCAAAACCGACTCCGCCCTAGCTAGGTACAAATAGGCGCATGACGCCTTGGAGCAGAAGGTCCGCGAACTAGAGGCTGATCTGAAGGGGGCGCACGAGATGTGCCGAACGCCGAACGCGCTCTGGCCGAAGCCGACACCAGGGCCCGCACGCTCCGAGGAGACATGAGGCGGCTGGAGGAGGAGAGCACGGCAATGGTCCAGCGGATTGTGGACATCTCCAGGGAGCTCCGGGAGGCCAGGGACTCCGCAGCCGGGGTAGGCGTGCTGCGCCGGCAGCGCGTGCAGATGTTCCGCGGGTTCTCGGCCCGCGTCATGGCGGCGGCGCACCGCTTGGGCATCCACGGGCTGAATCTGCCCACTGTCCCCGAGGACGACGGGTCGATGATGCTCTTCTTCAGCCGGCTGGCCGAAGAGCTGGACGGCGCGTCGGCGAGGGTCTTGGACCTTATTGACGCCGAGTGTCGGGAGCTCCTGGGGCTTGCAGGGACGAGGATCTTCTCCAATCTCCAACGCCTCCGCCCTAAGCTGGACCTGCTGGAAGTCCTGCAGAGGATGGAGCCGCCACCGCCTGGCACCCGGACCGCGTGGCGGAGACAAGAGCAGAGCAGCTGGACGCCGCCCTGCAGCGACTCCAGAGCATCTACACCCACCCCGAACCATCCGCGGCCATGGACCAAGGAAGCTCCTCCAGCGGCGACTCCTTGGGCTCTGGAGGATCCGGCAGCGACGATGCCGGGGAGGACGACAGTGGAGCATCGGAGTCCAGCGGTGATGCGTCATCAGGCTCCAGCCAAAGCACCGGCAACAACGAAGGCGACGCTGAGGCCGCTCAGTAAGCGCTTCTTCGGTTTCCTCCTGAAGAGGTGTTCCAGCTGCACACTTGGCAGACGTCAGACATGGCCCTTCTGGGCCCTTTTTAATTGTAATCGTACTTAAGGTGTTTGTTCGCCGGATTATCCTCGTTTGCACCCTTGCGCATTTTTCCTTGTCCCATCTTTGTCTGACGCACTCTACGTCGCGCAGGGGCCAGCCTCCAAGCGGGACAGCAGCCTGATGCTTAGTATGCAGCTCGTGGTGCAAGGCTAGCGGGCACTGGCGCTCCAGAGGTGACTGAGATGGCGTACAGGACTATTTCCCTGCACCCCCCGGCGTCCAAGCACAACAAAGGCGATCACAGGAACAGAAACACAAGGCCGTGAGCAGGAACAGCAACAAGTTTGACAAACTTTTCACGAGTGGTGCGGCCCTCGCGCGCTCGTGCGCCTTCATTCGAGTGTCACTCGAGAGGAGAGAGCACCATGGATTGTATGAGGTGACTGTAGCGGGTCCCTTCCCTAGTCAAAGCTCGATCCGTTCTGGGTTTTGCGGGCCTGCTATTTTCCGGGCGAAGGCCCCAGCGCGGACATCGTGCTCCGGCTCTTTCTCGAAGGGTAGACGAGCGAAAACCCGTGTTCGCGCTAGGCCGCGATTCAGCCAAATCTACCAGCTTGGCCAAAGCCAGGACCCGAGAATTTGGGATAGTTTATGCAGATTCAGAAGAGGTTAATAACAACGAGGCTTGTCGTTACGCCTCGGTTCCTTGTAGAGATGAAGATTCCCTTCTCCCGCCTAGGGCAAGGGGGCGGCATCCCTCGAGCCCTCTGGCCCGGTCTTCGTGCACCAGGGAACGGGGCCATCGAGGGCGGCGTAAGCCTACGCGCCCTCTGGCTCTGGTCCCAATGGCGCGTATCTGTCGAGGAAGCACTCGCAAAGGTTCCTCCAGGACGAAATGGATCTTGGCGGCAGCCCGTAGAGCCATCGGCGAGGCTCTCCCTTGGAGGCCATCATGAACCAACTGGCCATGACGCGCCTGTTGCCCCCTGCCGACCGAATACTGGCCGCGTATTGTTGCAAGAACTCCACAGGATCGGAGGTGCCATCGTAACGTGCACCGATATCCGGCCAGAAGCGAGACAGCCACAAGGCGCGACGGAGCGGCCCAGCGAGCGCCGCGAAGCCCTCGAAGCCAAGGTCACCGGGCGCCGGCTCACCCTCCCCAATGGCCTCCAGGCCATCAAGGACTTGAAGACGCTCTCGACGACGGCTCACATAGAAAGCGCAAAGGCAAAGTAGACGATGACGATCATCACCCATGTCGAAGCAGATCTGAAAGAAAACACACTACAACCCCCTACCTGGCGCGCCAAATGTCGATGGATTTCGTGTCGCAAGAACACGGGGTACCACGCGACAGACCCAAATATTCGAACGCAGGGGGCTAAAAGTGTGAGATCTAGGATCGCAACGAAACACGGTGACGGATGCCTCGAGTCGCCATGCGCACTACCCACTGCAGAGAGAGATGCCGAGCTTTACCCAGGTTCAGGGCCCTCATGGTGAGGTAAAACCCCTACTTCCTGCCTTCTTGTATTACTACGCGATACCTCACGAGGAGTACATGGTCTTGGTTACAAAAGCTCTAACTGGCCAGAGGTTGAAGAACCTGCGTGCCCAGCTAGCAGCCTGAAGAAGATGAAGATTCGATCCCCTTAAGGGGTGGTGAAAGAGCATGGAGCCCCCATGTGTGGTTTTGGTAATTAATGACAATCCCTATGGACTAATGGTTGCATTGAGTTATATTTGTAGGACTTGTCCATAGACAATGCTTGAACCATTTGTTGGTTTCAAGGTTGGATGAAGATGGAAATAAAGAAGGTTTTGTGATGACCAAGGTGTTATTCAAGGAGTGATCTAAAGTCGGTCATAAGAGAGTTGTGAATCTAGAAGAGATCATATGCTTGAAGCTTGCCATATATATTGTGATCATAGATAAGTGAAGATATGCTTAACGAGAGTCTTTCCCATAATGGTGTATGGGGGAGCAATTCGCAAGACTTCACCAAGCAAGCAAGATCAAGAAAGGTGTTCCAACTTGAGGAAGACAAGACGGTCATAATCTAGCTCAAGTGGAATGCGCAAGGAAAAGGTATGTTCTTGATAGAGTTTCTTTCTTACCGGTCTCATAGTGTTAGTTGTGAGACCGGGTTAGATTGGTAGCCGTACTATCAAGAGGGGCTCTCGAGTGAGTAACTTAGTCGTATCGTTCAGATAGAGCTCAAACCTTTGCATTCTTGGCATCATCTTTCTTGGTTCTTATTTGGCTTTTATCCATGTGAGTTTCTAGGGCGTGTGGTTATTTCCATGACAAGCTCTAGCTCATCAAAAACGGATTTTGCATGAAACACTTATTGAGTTTTTGGTGTTTGGAGGTTTTACCGGTTCGTCTTTGAAGAGAGGTCAAACCTCTCATCATTTGGTTTTATCCTCCCTTGTTGGACTATGATGTTTCTATGCATATTCTTATAAAGCTCGTTGTTGTGATTCCAACGAGCTCAAGATCATCAAAAACGGAGTCCGGATGCTCAAGTTATGGTCGTTTTCGTGTTGGTGTTGCTGCCAGTTTTTGGGTGGCCAGAGTCTCCGGCCCGAGACGCAAAGTCTCCGGCCCAACTCCGGCCTGGCACCTGAATCGTCCGTCCTAAGGCCCCCGAATGACCCCGGGGCACCGGAGACTCTGGCCCAGGGGCGGAGACTCCGGCCTGAACGATTTCTGGGCATAACGGTTGGATTTTGGGGGACCTATTTAAGGGGGTCTTCTTCCCCAATGGATCCTCAACCATCCTTGCAAGTTCTCTCCTCCATTGTTGACCTTCTCAAGCTTGCTATCTCTCAATCCCTCCAATGATTCTTACATCTTCTTGAGGGAAAAGAGAGAGGAGATCTAGATCTATCTTTCCACCAATCAAAATCTCCTCTAAGTGAGGGGAACCTATTGGATCTAGATCTTGGAGTTCTTTGTGGATTTCCTTTGTTCTTCCTCTCATATTCCTCCATAGCATTTGTTGCTTTGGTAGAATTTGAGAGAGAAGGATTTGAGCACTTTGTGTGCTCTTGCCATTGCATTTGGTGCATCGGTTTGAGTTCTCCTCGGAGATTCGGGTAAGTGGAAGTTGTGAGCCTGTTACTCTTGGGTTTTTGGAACCCTAGACGGCTTAGTGGCCTTTGTGGCATATACTTGGGGCCTCCAATTAAGTTGTGGAGATTCCCCAACCTTTGTGGTGCCTTTGTGGCGATTCTTGGGAGCCTCCAATTAAGTTGTGGAGATTGCCCCAAGCTTGTACGGGTTCGGTGACCGCCCTCAAGTGTCCCATAGTGGATCGTGGCATCTTGCTTTGTGCGAGAGTGCGAGGAGAATAAGGTGAGCCTTTGTGGCGTTTGGTGTGTAGCGTGCCTTCGCATCTTGAGGTGAGCCTTTGTGGCATTTGGTGAGCATTGTGCTACCACATCTCAAGGTGAGGCCTTTGTGGCATTCGGAGTGCATTAAGCCGCCACACCTCTCCAACGGAGACTAGCTTCCTTTGGAAGTGAACTTCGGGATACATCTTCGTCTCCTTCGTGCCTCGGTAACTCTTATCCGAGCTCCACTACTTATGCACTTTACATTTGTGATAGCCATCGTGCTTGAAGTTATATATCTTGCTATCACCTTGCTACTTGTCTTGCTTAGCATAAGTTATTGGTACACATAGGTGAGCCTAGTTTATTAGGTTTTGTAAGCTTGTCAAATTAAACGCTAGTTTATTTCCGCATTTGTACAAGCCTTTCGTAAAAGTTTTAATCGCCTATCCCCCTCTAGGCGACATCCGTGTCCTTTCAATTGGTATCAGAGCTAGGTCTCTCATTTTAGGCTTCACCGCCTTGAGAGCAAAGATGTCGGCTAGGGGATTAGTGCACAATGACACTTTTATATTCGATGGCACAAATTATGATACTTGGAGAATTCGCATGCTGAATCATTTTCGGGTCATGGACCCAAATATAGAGCGAATTGTAGATATGGGTTTTTCTCCTCCTAAGGATCCCACAAATCTATCTTTAGAGGATGAGAAGAACTCTTATCTCAATGCTCAAGCTATTAATGTCTTATCCAATGTTGTGAGCATTGTAGTTGTGATGTCCATTATGCCATTTCGGAATGCTCATGAGTTATGGACAAAGCTTCAAGAAAAATATGATGTGTCCAAGTTTATTGAGGATGAGTGTATTCCTTCCACTTCCGGCCGTGATGAACTTTCTTCCACTTCACC
The DNA here is from genome assembly GCA_007115705.1 of Dactylis glomerata. Classification (NCBI taxonomy): domain Eukaryota; kingdom Viridiplantae; phylum Streptophyta; class Magnoliopsida; order Poales; family Poaceae; genus Dactylis; species Dactylis glomerata. Next base: position 10,229 of record QXEO01000747.1, on the reverse strand, counting down.
GATGTGTGGCAAGACACAAGTTAATGACATGGTGAGTGGTGATGGAAATTGCAATGTTGATAGTGAGCTTAGTTTTGATGATCATTCATCTCTATCTCATGGCAATGTTCTATCTTTGGACTTCAACTCTTCTAGCACACCAAATGACTTACATGCTAATGTTGATATTCCTTGCATGTCTTGGAGTAGTTTCTATACTAGATATCATGATAAGAATGCTCCCATTTCCTCTAGTACTTTTGTGGCTAACAATGTAGAGGAATCCCAACTTTTGTTGGGACAAGACATGGACCTTAATGGAGCTTCAAGTAATTCATCATCATCTTCTTTCGGTTCCCACATATGTCTTATGGCTAGGGATTCAAAGGTAACTCCTTCTTTGGAACCCACTATATCTAGTGATCATGAAGAAGAGGATGATTATGTTGCCTCTTTAAAAAAGAAGGGAGAAATAGTCTTTCATGCTATTGGTAAGAACAAAATTGCTTGCTCTAACTTTGTTCATATTTTGGTTGCTTGCTATTGAGAGCCAGAAAATTATTGTTGAGCTTCAATCTCATGACGAAGAGCAAGAAGAAACTATTGAGAATCTTCATAGTCTTGCCAATGATTTTAAAAAGACTCTTTTAAAACAACAAAGCACCAACGAAGCTCTTGAGGAGAATTTTGCTCTAGACTTGTCTAGAATAAAGGAAACCCATGACAGAGCTCTTGAGGTGGCAAATGATTTAAAATTAAAAAATGATAAGCTTGTTTTTGTTAATGCTAAACTTCTTGAGGATGTTGAGCACCTCAAAAATGGCTCTAGGGACATTGAGAGTGTGCTCACCAAACTCACCGAGTCACATGAGCAACTAAAAGCTTCTTATTTAAAAGAGTGTTCCAAGTTGCCTTCTCCTCTTTCGGTTAATCATGATGCTTGTGCTACTAACTCTACTTCTTGTGAGACATCTATCTTGAAGGAGAATGTTGAGCTAAGGGCTCAACTTGAGTTGCTAACTAGCAAGTATGGGATATTGGAAGAAAGTCATGAAAAGCTATCTAGCTCTAATGAGGATCTTCTAGTGTCCCATGCTCGCCTAAAGTTAGCTTATGAGGATATGTCTACAAAGGTAACATCTTGTGAACCTCATGTGGTCACTAGCACTACTTCCCAAAATGCTATATTGCCATGTGCTAGTCCTTGTAATTCATCCACTCATACTATTGCTACATCTTGTGATGAATTACTCTCCTTGCCTTGTTGCTCTAATAATATAGCTTCTACTTCCTCTAGTACTTGTGTTGTAACTAACCATGTAGAGGAAATTAAAGAGCTCGAGGCCCAAGTCACTTTGTTGAAGAAAGACTTGGTAAAAAGTCATGAAGGGAAGTCCAAACTTGACAAGATGTTGAGTGCACAAAAATCCCCCAATGACAAGAGTCCACTTCACCGAGTCATGAAGGGAAGTCCAAACTCTTCAAGAAGAAGAAGGGCCAAGAGCAAGTCAAGGATCCGGCTAAGATTGTTTGCTTCAAGTGCAAAATTGAAGGGCATCATGTTAAGTCTTGCCCATCGAAGAAGAAGCATCTAAGTGAGAAGCAACAAGGGAAGCGGCCTCAAGCTCAAACTCAAGTCCTTCCTCAAGATGAAGAAAAGTTACCTCCTAAGAAGAATCAACCCAATGTTCCCATTATGGAGAAATCAAATGAGAAGAAAGGAAAGATAAGATCTTGCTACATATGCCGTGAGAAGGGTCACCTTTCTTCTACATGCTCTATTGGTAACTCATCCAACCCTATCATAATCGATGATGCTTATTCACTTTGCAAGGATAAGGTTGGAAATGTGTTAAGCAACAAGGGTGCTAATTAAAGCGTGTTAGTACAATCCTTGCATTCTGCCTGATTCTTAAGATCAAAATTTTGTCTCCATTAATAAAATGTGTTGATTTATCAGCAGCAACAATTTGACTAGAGTTCACAAAAAAACTTCTAGGTAGAGTCCTTACCTACGAGTCTAGTCTAACTGATAAATGTTCCCATCATTCTAGCTTGAGATACAAATGATGCAAGAACCATCATCACAGGTAAGCACCCTGGAACTTGTCTAATCAATGGAGCACACTCTTTATGCTTTGAGATCAAGAATAAGCTCTCTGATTTACAGTTTTACTAGCAATTAGTAGGTAATTATTGAATGGCAAATTTGTGCTTTTGGTGCGAGTAATAGTGAATAAATGTTTCATTTGTACTTTAATGGGAAGAACCAATCTTCCATTGCCAAATTTGAAACTAAACAATAAATTTTGCGTGTCATCACGTGATGTTGTCCTGGTCTGCATGCAAGCATGGAGATTGGACCCACCGATGGTAGTCCACACAAGCAAATAGTGTTAATATATCTTAACATTTTTAAAATGCTTTTTTCCGGTGGTGGGAGCATGTGCTCCCATGTCCCGAATCGAATGAGTGGTGTTTTGGAACCCTGGAGTATATGCTCCCGGTTTTTGAAATATGTTTTAGTCAAATTTTAAAAAATTCTTATGAAAAATTTGGCGCGTAGATCCCAATATTTTGTGTTCTCACGTAGTTATTTCACGAGAAAACGACACTGTTTGTGTTGTGTATAAAAAAGACAAGTTTTGGTGCTAAAATAGGCATTTGCACGAGACAATTTTTTAGCTTAAGGTTGGAAAAAGCGCTAGGTGTAAACAAGGCGGTTGGCACTCGCCTAGGGCCTAGGCACTGCTTAGGCATCCTAGGCGTGGCCTAGGTGGTCACAATTTTTGTACCATCAAATGTCCATATGAGCTATTATAGTGAATATGAATTAGTTTAGGGCATCTAAATGAGTAAACTATGAATAACTACCATTGGAATATGGCACATCTAGCTCGTTAGTTCAATATGGAATAAATTCTTGTTGGGGGGGGGGCTATTTTATAGTTACACTGCCTAGACTTCTGCCTATGTCCTAGGCGAGGCAGCTATCCATCGCCTCGTGCCTAAGCATGCCTAAGCGTTGCCTAGGCATCGCCTTTTCCAACACCGATTTTTTATGCAAGACATAGAAAATCTTGGTGTTTCACGAAACTTGACACATGCACATAGAATGTCGAGATCTACGTGCTAAATTTTTGTTGAGAATTTTTTAACATTTTGAAAATGCTTTTTTCCGGTGGTGGGAGCATATGCTCTCATGTCCCGAATCGAATTTCCGACTCTTGTGGTGGTTAGTTTGTTAAATATGATATAAAGTAGCAATCTATATTAGTGATATTCCATATTTCAAGTCCATATCATGGTTATGGAAGCAATTTGATTGGAGGCAAAAAAGGCGTGTAGGTAGCTGCACATACCTAAAAGACATAGCCTGGAGTTCATTAGTTGCAGATAAAATTGATTATTTGATATGATTGATTCGTATGCTCCACAGGAGTAAAAAAAGTTGAAGAAAAAAATGTGGTGAGGATAAATCATGCCTACAAGTTGGTATGTTCCTTCTCCTCGTAATCCATAATATTTTGATTTGGGGAATACATTGTTTGCTGGAAGGATGGTATGCAACTAGCAGGCCACTTTAAATGCAGTAGCTTTATAATTGGATATCAGGTTTAGTCCTCTAATATTTGCATAATCAATAGGTCCACCTATTATTTCTCTTGCTAGTTCAATGTTCCCTTCAATCCGTATGAGTGGTAACATTGTCGTGATCTGCTTGTTAGTAGGATTGTTGATTTCTTCCTTGTTTGTGTTATTTAATGAAATGGTGAAATGTGTAAAGTGTAGTGGAAACCAGGGAGATATTTCAATTCCTATTTAGCCCTCCCAATATGATGAGCCATAACCAACTGCAGGGTGTTCTTTTGCTAGTTCAATGTTCCCTTCCATCCATACGAGTGGTAACATTGTTGTGATCTGCTTGTTAGTAGGATCGTTGATTTCTGCCTTATTTGTGTTATTTAATGAAATGATGAAATGTGTTACAGTGGAAACCAGGGAGATCTTTCAGTGCCTATTTAACCCTCCCAATATGATGAGCCATAACCAACTCCAGGGTGTTCTTTTGCTAGTTCAATGTTCCCTTCCATCCGTACGAGTGGTAACATTGTTGTGATCTGCTTGTTAGTAGGATCGTTGATTTCTGCCTTGTTCATGTTAAGTAAATGAAATGATCAAATGTGTAAAGTGCAGTGGAAACCAAGGAGATATTTAAATGCCTATTTAACCCTCCCAATATGATGAGCCATAACCAACTGCAGGGTGTTCTTGGATTAGTGCTTTATTTGGTACAGACAAGACCTTATTGGTTCCACTTTGGTAGCATATTCCACTAATTCAATTCAAACTACCAATGTTACTTAACACAACGTATTTTATTTGTTCCATGAATGCATTATGCCAAACTAGTTGGCTTTAAAATTTAACCTTGGTTTATAGAAGACAAGTTATCAAAAATTTAATCAGTTATAGACACTTTTCAGGTCAGTTATCACCCAATGAATATATTCTAAACAGAAGCAAGGATATCTATTTCCACACTTATACTTTGGACAAAACCTTGATGGTAAAGTCTAACTCTCGATGTGTACCGCTCCTAATTCTTGAGAGCTTTCTCCTAGTGGTAAATGACTTAACGAGTCACCTAGTGCCACAAAGACCTAGAATTGGGTAAGTGAACTAATTTGTGGACATATAAAGAGAAAAGGTTTGTTGATATGTGATACGTCTCAAACGTATCTATAATTTTTGATGCTCCATGCTTGTTTTCACACCATTTGCCTTGTGTTTCGTTACACTTTGTGGCGTTTTTATGCGATTTCTGGAACTAACCTATTGACAAGATGCCACAGTGCCAGTTCCCTGTTTTATGCTGTTTTTGTGTTTCAGAAATGCTACACAGGAAATATTCTCGGAATTGGACAAAACAAGTTCCAGAACTCCTATTTTTCCCGGACGAAGGACGAGGACCGAAAGAGAGCCGGAGGGGGGCCAGGAGCCAGCCTCACCATGAGGGGGCGCGGCCCAGCCCCTGGCCACGCCCCCTGGTGGTGAGACCCCCCTGGTCGCCTCCTGATGCCGCCCCTTCGCCTATATAAAGCCTCGGGACGGAAAACCCTAAAGGAATCGGCGAAATTTCCAGAACAGTTCCGCAGCGCCGCCGCCATTGAAGAAAAATTTTGGGGGATAGAAGTCTCTGTTCCGGCACCCTGCCGGCACGGGGAAGTGCCCTCGGAGCCATCTCTATCGGTCTCCATCTCTGTCTCTGCTGTCTCCATCGACCTCACCGCCATCTCCATCAACCTTGCTGTCTCCTATGATGAGAAGGGAGTAGTTCTCCCCCGGGGCTAAGGGCTCTACCGGTAGCTATGTAGTTCACCTCTCTCTCCTATGATGTGATCTTTATGTGATTGTGAGCTTTGTATCTAGTTGAATTTGTAGATGTTATTATTCAAATATTATGCTGCTCCTATGCTTTATTATTGTACTCTCCGGAGATACCTAGTATCATGGTGTAAAGGTGACTAGTGTGTGCATCATGTGTATCTTTTTGGTTAATGTCTCTATGAAATGTTGGTGTTTGTTGGAACCATCTAGTGCGTTCATGGTGATAGTGTGGGACAATCTAGTTTGGGTACATACGGACTTTGAGGAGTGCTTCGTAGCCCTACGCATGATTAGTGTTCGTTTTACATTGGAGAATTGTTTTGAGTTGCATATTGATGATAGTATCTAGTGGTTCAATTATGTTATATTTGTTGGGAGTGTGTCCACTAGTGAAAGTATGATCTCTAGGCCTTGTTTCCAAGCATTGCACACCGTTTCCTTTCAGTTTTCTTACATGTTTGCTTGCAGCGATATTTATTTCAGATTACATTTACTACTTATAATCATCACTACCGCTTGTATTTCACTATCTCTTCGCTGAACTAGTGCACCTATACATCTGACAAGTGTATTGGGTGTGTTGGGGACACAAGAGACTTTCTATATCGTAATTGCAGGGTTGTTTGAGAGGGATAGCTTTGACCTATTCCTCCCTGAGTTCGATAAACCTTGGGTGATCCACTTAAGGGAAACTTGCTGCTGTTCTACAAACCTCTGCACTTGGAGGCCCAACACTATCTACAAGAACAGACGCGTGCGTAGACATCAAGCTATATTCTGGCACCGTTGCCGGGGAGGTAAGGTAAAGGTACTCGCATCCTCCTGTGTGAGTGCTCGGAGTTATTTCCTTTAGATTCTGCAATTATATCTTTTTGTTTCTTTTTTTATTTTCACTAGTTAGGCTTAATGGAAAGTAAAGAGTTCTTTAGTGTTTTTTCCTGATTTTAGATTTGAAGAGAAAATTGAAAAACCTTTGGAGCTTATTTCGCACAGCAATGTTATTAGTACGAATGTTTTGAACACCGTTGTTGCTAATGCTATAGAAAATTCTAAGGTTGGGGAAGCTGGTTTTGTTAAGCATGATATTTTTAGTTCCCCAGCTTTAGTGGAGAAAGTTTGCTCTGATGATATTTTATCTCCCATATGTGATGTTTCTAATGATGCTTGTGCTCCTTATCCTTTTAAAATACCTATGAAGATTGTGGAACGTGCTATGGATAACTGCTATTTAGGTGATGGAACTGTCCATCCTGGTGATCATTTGCTTTTTATACATGAATTATGCGAGTTGTTCAAGTGTGCAGGTATTTCATTGAACCGAGTTAAGAAGAAGCTATTCTCTTTATCACTGAAAGGCAGAGCTGAGGAATGGTATAAAACACTAAAGGATGGTCGATCTATTGACTGGGAGGAAATTGTACCTCTCTTTTATTCTAAATTCTATCCTTCTAGTGAGATTTATAAAGATAGGAATTACATTTATAATTTTCATCCACATGAGGGAGAAAGCATTGCCCAAGCGTGGGGAAGATTGAAGTTACTAATGCACAAATGTCCTATTCATAACCTTCCCCGTAATATTGTTATTAATAATTTTTATGCAAGGCTTTCAGGATATTACAAGGACTATCTAGATGCATGCTTTGATGGGTCTTTCACAAGCAAGGATGTTGACACCAAGTGGGATCTGCTTGAAACAATTCAAAACAATATTGAAGGTTGGGATAGCGACAAAGGTAAAGGATCAGGTATGAATTACGAGTTTGATTGCATTAAGTCTTTCGCTGAAACTGCTAATTTTCAAGAGCTTAGTGCTAAATATGGTCTTGATCCTCAAATTATGGTTGATTGCTTTAAAGCCTTTGCTTCCCATATGAGTGTTCCTAATGGAAATGGGGACGTGTATCATGAACCTTTTAAGGACACTTGCATAGAAAGTGATATTGTTGTTGATGATTGCAATAAAAATGCTCGATGAAAGTCCTATTTCCTATAAGCATGTTAATTTTTGTGGAATACATAGACCTTGTGAACAGAGTTATAACAAGAAAGATTATTGCACCACCCACAGGAATGAAGAAACCAATATGTGGCTCAGGGATCTAGACGAGCTTGGTGAAAGGGTTTGTGAGCTTTATCCTTTTCTTTGTGAACTTTGCGATAAAATGGGTCAATTTAATTTTCAATGCCCAATTAATCGAACGAGTACCGCAGATTTGTATTTTGATGATAAGATTACTCTCAATCAGCATGATGAGCTTACTTTGTTTTTGGATTGTGAAGAGATATCTAGAAAGATTTCTTTGGTTGATATGAGAGATGTTGATATTAATAGCATCCTTCGTGGTTGTCATCTCTATTGTGCTAAAGATTGCCTCTCAAATACTTACATACAAAATCTTATAAAACATGATGTTTTGCCAAGCTATGACAGGACTAATAGATGTTTCGATCTTATTAATAGAGAGGAGGAATCCTCCAAAGTTTCTGCTGTTGTTTCTGTCAGCAAACCAGATTATGTGGAGAAGATGACTTTCCCTCCTAAAGGATATGTGGAGAAGATGGCCTTCAAGTCTCTCCCTCCTAAAGTAGAGAGTAAGAAGAGTATGAAGAAGAAGAAGAGGAGTAAAAGGTGAGAGGACATGGTATCTTCCGCTAAGCGTTATGATCCTGCTATAGATTATGATAATTCTGATTGGGATGATGTTCTCATGCCTATTACCTATGTTAGTGGTCATGATTGGGAAAAGCACTCTACTTTTGATATTGAAAATCTTTTTGGTACAAATTATAAGGTTAATAATTGTTGTACCATTAGTACTATCCATGTTCCTTCTTATGATGATATGTTTGATGAATATGATTTGCGAAATAGTTGTTCTCTAGCTTGTGATGATACTAAACCTCTATTTTATGATGGTTATGATGATGGGTATAATATTTTTAGTTCACCTACTTTTGAGGAGAAAATTAGTTATGATTACAGTATGCCTCCTATTTTTTGATGATTATGGTGATGAGAATAATTATTCTGTTGAATCTGCTCCTACTACGATTGTTCATGTGGGAAGTATTAATCCTTTTATGCATGTGGCTCATGATAGGGATGCTTTATGTGATAGTTATATTGTTAGTTCTATTCATGATGCTACTGAAAGTTATTATGAGAGAGGGAAACATGGTTTGATGGATCTCAAAAATATTGAGTTTCCCCTCTTTATGTTGCAATTCTTGAAGTTATACTTGTTTTGCCTTCCTATGCTTTTTGCTTTCAAGACTTGTCTCTTTACAAAAATATTTTTCATAGGAAGTGGTTTAGATTTAAATGTGTTTCATATTTGCTTTTTGATGCTCTCTCTTGCTTCAAGTTCTTATATAGCACCTTTTCCTTAAGCTCTTTTATGGCGCCTACATAAGCATCTTTGCAAATTACTGCGCCTAGCTCAAAGGCGTTAAAGAAAAGCACTCTTGGGAGATAACCCAAAGTTTTTACTTTCAGTTATTTTAATTTTATTTGAGTCTTGGAAGTTATTACTACTATAGTAACCGCTCCTTATCCTTTTTATTTCGTTGTTGTGCCAAGAGAAGCCTCTAATTTGAGTGAGGTAAGATTTGGGGATGTTGCTGTCCTGAAACAGTTTTCGGTGCTGCACCGTAAAAGTTCGTAAACATTCTCTGTATATTTTTTTGACCTGCGATTTCTTGTGCATATGCCCCAGGTTATATCCAAACTTTCATTAGTTGAACACTTTTTGATTTGAGCAACCAAAAACCCTCTAAAAATTCAACCTTTGTCAGTTGTTCTGTTTTGACAGATTTGTGTCAATATTTGTGTTTGCCGCTTTACTGCTTTGTTTTTGAGTTCTTTTGATCACAGAACTTTTGGGGAAGTTGCTAAAGTAGTATATGCTTTATATGTGGTGGTTTTGTGTTGAAACCTGAAGCAAAAAGGGTTGATTCATTATTATGCTTACACTAATGTTGCTAATAGAATTGTGTTTAGTTTTGTATGAAGGAAGTTTTCAAGTGTAGGGATTGGTGAATGATGAGATGAGATGAAGAATGGACAAAAGCTCAAGCTTGGGGATGCCCAGCACCCCAAAAAATATCCAAGAAGTACAAGCTTCAAAGCTTGGGGATGCCCCCGAGGCACCCTTTTCTTCATCGGCAAAAATTAGGTCACCTTTCAAGACACTATATTTTTATTGCTTCATGCATTATGCGTTTTCCTTGGAGCATCAGTTGTTTTTGCTTTCAGTTTTCCTTGGTTTTGCTTGCTGCAATAAATGGTTTGATCACATCATGTTGTTTTGGAGGGATATGAACTCCGTTTTTCATTGCCAAGAACACTCTAGTTTTCACTCTTTTCGTTCAACGAGTGTTCTCTTTTTCTGCTACTGCATTTAGCCTTTGTTTTTCACCTTGATTTTTGTTCAGATCTTGTTTTATATTTGCATCAAGGTGTATTTGGACCTCTGGTCCATGTTGGTTTTCATCAAAAAAAAGTTTTGAAAAGGGTTTGAATGGTGTTGGAAAAGAGAAAAAGTTTCACGCAAAAAAGTTGTACAAAAAGGAGCTTGTGTAGACTGCGGCCTAGGCTTTTGCATGTCGTGCTTGATGTCTTTTTGATAGTATGCTTAGTGGTTTTGCTGTAGCATGACTTGTCTCAAATAACTGAGATTGCTCAATGGGCCTTTGAAAAAATCACGCGTTGTTTTAATTATTTGGAAGCATTATTTTGGTTTTCTCCTTTGATGCTTTATTTGGGTTGACTTGGCGCATGCTCCCACATGTTAGACTCATATAAAGTCGCCATTGCCTCTATGATCATTTAGTTTTTGACTTTTGATGCCATCGTA